>CM064498.1:42160287-42370790 GCA_032716605.1 Paralithodes platypus | reverse complement strand
TTAAGCAAATATTTTACCAATCTACAATAGGCCTAGTCTATTCGCTGTAAGTAGGCAAGAAATCATGACCTAGGCTATAACCTCTGTAACTAAAAAACAACTAGGCCTAGTGATCAAGCTAATATGTCTACCATTTGGGAAGAGTCAGTCAAGGAATAGCCTAGATGTGGAAATTTGCAGCCAATTTGCTCTAGCCCTATTTGAGATACAGAGGTTAGAGGTCATTGTTGAGGCCCCCCCCTCATGACATATTGTTATCATCTTATATATTGCCAGCAGGGGGAAAATAACCGAAAAAATCGCTGTCAAAATAGAAGCGAACATAACCACAGCGATCGACACATGTAAACATGGCGGTGGCGGGGGAGGTGTCGGACGTTTGCAATAAAGTTCCTGTCTATTTTGAATGCCATTGGATACAATAATATGTTGAGGGGGGCTTTGCCCCCCCCCCCTCCCCCATGACATATTTTCACCATCTTATATATTGCCAGCAGGGGGCAAATAACCGAAAAAATTGCCGTCAAAATAGACACCTTTATGAATAGGTTAGCCTTTAGGCTAGGCCTATCGGCAAGAGTTGCGTTGTATAGGCTATCCTAGTGTTTACTAATTTATAGGCTACCCCTTTGAAAGGACATTAGCCGGGTAGGATGTAGTTACGGGTGTATCGCCAGCCTTGTTTACACTACGCGTACGCGTAGTGGTGTCGGACGCTTGCCATCCTTTTCCTGTCTATTTAGACTGCCTTTGGATACAATCATATGTTGAGGTTGGGCTTTGCCCCCCTTCACCCACCCATGACATATTGTCATCATAATATATATTTCCAGCAGGGGGCAAATAACCAAAATAAATCTCCGTCAAAATAGACACGAACTTAACAACGCCGATCGACAAATGTAAACATGACGGAGGCGGCGGATGTCTGCAATCATGTTCCCGTCTATTTTGAATGCCAATGGATACAATAATATGTTGAGGGTGCCAGCAGGGGGCAAAATAGACAAATACACCAAAAATTGGGTGTGGGGGCGGCAGCCCCCACCCATAATAGCCTACTATGATTTTTTATTATTATTATTTATTATTATTATTATTATTAATTTTTATTTTGCCAATCAAACATACAATATATGTTAATTTTACAATAAAATAATATCATGGCTGCGCCTTTTGAGAACAATCTCTCTTAACCTGTTAAGCGCTAAATAGCAGTAGGAGCTAGGGTAGTTATTTGTGCATTTCTGCCAAAATATTCGATCTCACAGAATTTAAAAAAAAGTACCTCAATGTCTTGGAAATAAGCAGCCACATCCGCCAATATATATATATCCACCCTAAAAAAATGTGGGTGTGGAGTTACGGTGGCTGCAAGTTGAAAAAAATGGGCTGATAGGCCCGACATCCCCGAGCGAGCGAGTGTGTGTGAGTGAGTCAGGCGGGAGGAGAGAGAGAGAGGGTGGAGGCAAGAACGTGCGATTGATGAGAAGCAACGCTCTATATCTCGCCTAAAAAGCACCTTTATGGTTTCACCTGTTCATATTCATGAGTAAGGCAGCCCATGTGAATAATATACACTGATAAATGAAGCGCAGAGAGGCATACGGACGAATAATAGGCGAAATAAGAGTGGTGTATTGAGAAAGGTGGGTGGCGCGGGAGAGAAAAGGGGTCAGATTACAGTAAGTAGATGAGATTAGCGTGGGTGTATGCACAAATTTAGGACCTTATAGACACTTTGTGTTGTCGTTGCTATATTGTAAACAACGATAAGACTTCTTGGATGGCGCAGTATGTTAGAGTAACCCGATATCTCATTACACAATTTTTACGCACTATTTGCTTGCAACTCATGGATGAAAGGTTATTTATTTACTTGTAAATTTCTTTACTGTTTGTTCGTAATGATAGAATATGTTAGGTTATGTAAAAGTATTATACATACTAAATACTTCGATATACACAAGTGTATCGAGGGTATATATATATATTTTTTTGTCAAGCATTCGTCTGCCCGAAAATACGTACGCACTAATCGCTGTCAGTATAGTGTGAACAGTCATGGTCTAGTGGTTAGAGTGATGGACTGAGTGAGATGTAGGCCTAGAGACGTAGGCCTAGAGGACGTGGGTTCGAAACCAAGAGGTTATGGGGATGTTTTTGGAGTGTTTATATCACTTGAAAAAATTTTTTTTTTACATACTTACGCCCTGCTATTCATAAAGTCGAAAACTTTGATGAATAGCAGAGCGTAAGTATGTTTTTTGTGTTTATTTATTTGTTTTTTGTTTGTTTTTTTGTTTGTTTTATTATTACAAAAGGTTGTTACAAAAGGTTAGTACATAAGTATAATATTACATAGGTATATATATAAATAAAACAAAATATTGCCTGGCTAATGAATTTAAACTGAAATAATAAATGAAAATATTGCTTATATATACAGTATACTGTATACAATAATATACTGTGTATATATATATATATATATATATATATATATATATATATATATATATATATATATATATATATTATATATAATATACAGTATATACCAAAACATATGAACTTATCCTACAACTATAATTTGTACATGTTATGATAATATTATCACGTTGGTCAGGTACGGGCAAGTAGGTAGGCAGGCAGGTGTTTTGAGATCACGTTGGTCAGGTACGGGCAGGTCAGGTACGGGCAGGTAGGTAGTGAGGTAGGTAGTGAGGTAGGTGGGCGGGGCAGGAGTTTGGCTGAGATAGGGCGACACAGGTACCACTCATAGGAGAACTTGAGTGAGTGGTAGTCCCTGAAGCACTCGCCCAAACACAACCCAACGTTGCATTCCTTGCACATTGATGTGACTCGGCTTCTTCTTTGTGGCTTTCTGGTGGAGTGGGCACAGACCTGGCACTGTACTTGCAGCCTCCGGGTGCCAGATAGCTCGGTGTGGATAGGGTAGTGTTTTGTCATATCCATCAATGACTCTGTCTGGGAGGTTGACTGCACGGCGACCCCTGTGACCGGAGACTGGTTGGTGTTTTTGTAGGAGTTGGTAGGCGACGTTGTATATGAACTCCCTGAACTTGAGTTTTTTGTTCGGGGCCATGTCTTTTTTTACAAGCCACATGTTGTAAGCGTTGAGCATCGTGATGTCAACAAAGTGAAGGAAAAGCTTGTGATACCACTTCACTGTTTTTCGTAGGCACTCAACGCCTGCAAGCTGGCAATCAGACGTGTCCACAAGGCGCATGTACTTGGTGTAATCCACCACCATATCAGGTTTCTGGATAGACTTCTTGGTACGGTAGTGGAATTTACCAGAGTCCACTGTCCTGTATGGACAGTCGAAAGCAGGTGAACTGGTCGCTTATCGAGCCACTTTACTGCCAGAACTTTCCCAGACTTCTCCAGCTGCTTGTAGTGCTCTTTCTTCTTTCTTCTTGGTCTGTCCAGTCTGCGGCGCCTTTGTTCCTCTGCCAAGTCGTCATCAGAAGCGGTGTCACTGTGGGAGGGGTTGTCCAGTTCTATGCGATTGCCTTGGAACTTAGGCATGAACTTCCTGTTAGTTCTGACAGTCCCACATGCCCCCGTTTTGTGGTCATGGAGGAACTGGCAGAGTGCAGGACTTGTATACCAATTGTCGGTGTACAACGTGTGCCCCTTGTTCAGGTAGGGCTCCAGCATCTTTTTCACAATGTGCCCTGACATGCCCAATGGGTCGTTGCCACCGACTTTTGGAATGTCTACATCAGTGCCGGTGTATACGATCATGTCGAGCACTATTCCACTTTCACAATCGCACAACACAAAGATCTTGATCCCGAACCTGTGTCTCTTCAAGGGGATGTACTGCTTGAACACCAGGCGTCCTTTGAAAAGCACGAGCGACACATCAATCACCAGGTTGGCAAAGGGGTAGAAGAATTTCCTGTACCTTTGCAACAACATGGTCAACACATCCCGAACTTTCCATATTCTATCAGCTCGGTTTGGATTATTATTGTCTGCGAAGTGCAAAAATCGCAGAAGCAAGAAAAATCTATCACGAGCCATATAATTTCCGGAAAATTGGGGTGTTGATGATTTGGGTCGTGCTTCCAATAATGCTCCATTACATGCTTCCTGCAGAGAGGCATGATTAGCAAACAACGCAAAGAACACAAGGAGCTCAGGGACAGTCGTATCAACCCATGCACGAATTCTTGCTCTAGGAGATATCATATCAATTCTTTCCCTCACCCAGGTAAAATAGCCATTGGTTTGGGAAACGAGATGAGATAATACCTCCTGGTCAAAAAAATGCACAGAAGAAATCAGATTCCGTGGACTGGTCATTGCAGGGCCAGTCTGCTGTTGAACCAGCCAGATTGGCATTGAACTGGTGCAAATCTGGTTGGAAATGGGACCCTTCAGACCAGGCAAAATTATACGCCCGTGGGGGATCAGGATCAGCACCTCCGTCAGCCACGTCTGCGCCTTCGTCGTCAGACAGGTCTTGGTCATGGTCACGGTGCAGAAGTACATCGTCGTCTTCCGAATCCTCTGCACCTCCCTCATATTGGTCTTGATCCTCCTCAGACTCGCTCCCACTATCACCACCCCAGCCATAGTTCCTGGGATCGAAGGCTTCCCCTTCTGCAGCGTCGTCGTCAGAGGAGTCAGGAGGGAAGAGGAGGGCGTCAAAATTGGGGTGCGTTAGACCGGCTGCCAAAAACTCTACGAGGCCCTCCAACAGCAGCAGGGGCATGGGTGGGCGTGGGTGGTGGAGCAGGGGCGTGCGTGGGCGGTGGTGCAGGGGCGGCCGTGGTGGGCAGTGGTGCAGGGGGCGGCCGTGGTGGGTAGTGAGATAGGGGCGGCCGTGGTGGGTGGTGGTGGTGGTGGCAACGCGGGGGTGGTAGAGGCGGGAGGTGTCACCTTACTCCTCTTGAACTGATAAGGGTGTCCTTTACCCTTACCCTTCTTGCCAACTACCCCAGGACGGCCACTTGTACTTCCTGTGGTGGTGGGCGCCGTGGGCGTCGTTGCCACAACAGTAGAGGCAGTAGTTGTTGTGGTAGCAGTTGTCAGAGCAAATGCTGAGGACAATGACCTCTTCGCACTCGTCGTGCTTGGTGCACGTGTCGTGCCTCTCCCACCACGTGTCGTGCCTCTCCCAGCACGTGTAGGTCTTCTTGGCTGCACTGGCTCATCATCCTCAGAAGTATATACGTAGGAGGGGTCCCTGGCACGTATTCGTGTCCTGCCACGAGCACTAACACCGCCAGCAACAGGGTTGGGCGAGTCAACAGGGAGCGATTCAGGGGAGCGTGTAGGCTCCATGGTGACTGAGAGCGTACTGCGTGTGTAGACTGTGTGGGGTGCGTGCGGCGGGTGGTTGTGGGTGCCATCGAGAGGTACCATGTCGCACTAAACGTGGCGCAATTTGTGACTCCCCAGACAGCTTGGCGCCGTTTTGGTACGCCTTTAAAAATCCTGCTTCCGTGAGGCCTATCGCGTTCCCTATAGGAAGCCTTCCGTGAGGCCTATCGCGCTTGCCGGGTTAAAGGCACCTTGAATACAACTCGATGGTTATTTTACATACAGTAAGATTATTAAAATATATCATATTATATAATTATAGCTAATGAGGCACAGGATAGGGAGGGGGTGGTAGGGAGGGGGTGGGGGGTGGGAGGGGGCAGGGGTGAAGGGAAGGAAGGAGGGTAGGAGGGGAGGGGAGGGGGGTAGTGGGGGTTTAGCGGGGGGTTTGGGGGGGGGGGGGGAGTTGGGGGGGGTAGGGTGGTAGGGGGGCTCGTTGTTGGTTAACCCCCCCACCCCCACCCCCACCCTCCTTCCTTCCCCGCCACCCCCCCCCCCCTCCCGCCCCCCCCCACCCCCTCCCTACCACCCCTACCCCTTCCTTCCCTCCCGCCCCCCCCATAAAAAACGTTGCTAACGCAACGTTAGTTTTATAGCCTCAGCAGCCACAGCAAGAAGGGATTCGGAACAGCGGCCAGGTATAATTACCTAGCCACCACCCCGAACCACCCCCCACCCAGACCGCTGTGTAGGCAAAGCCCAGCCTTATATACAGTACGGTACCTACATATTGATCAACACCAGAACAGTATCTTAATTTGTTTCCGATATAAAGATGATTGTAATTTAGGGTTGTGGCAGTTTTATTGTCAAATGTTAAGTAAGATTAATTTTAACATAGTGAAGATTTGAGTGATATTTTGAAACTAGGCAGAGTGGGTTTATTTTGTAAGTCATGAGACAACTGATTCCAAACTTTCGCACCATGGTATTTTATTGATGTCTGGGATTGTCTAGAGGTCATTAGGGGAATATTTAAAGAATTTATATTTCTTAATGCATACCTTTCATTTTCACGATGTCTAAATAATTCCACATTGTTATAGCCATTTAATGCTTTGTATACAAAGATAGCACTGCAAAATATGTTAATATCTTCAAATTTTAAGAGATTAAGTTGTCGAAATACCGGTAATTCATTGGTGTGAGCATATTTGGATCTAAATGTAATTGTTCGTATAACTTTTCTTTGTGCAACTTCAACAGGTTGTAATTTACTTTTACCCGTCGCTCCCCATACTGTATGACAGTATAAGAGAAATGGATAAATTACTGAATAATATAAAAGCTTTAGGGCATTTAAGTCAAGACATTGATAGGTTAGGTAACTTGGTAAGGTTGTTAGGTTAGGCTAGGATAATGTCCTTTCAAATGGGTATAGGCCTAGTAAACACTAGGATAGCCTATACCCGGTCAAAGGTAAGTCCTGCTGTAGTCTCTTGAATGCTACCTTAAATTGTAATATTAGACTAGGTCTAGCCTATAGATAAAATAGCTTAGCCTATTCATTTATTGTAGCCTATAATATAGGCCTAGCCGGGCAGAATGTAGAGTTCGGGCGTACCACCACCAATGTTTACACTACGCAGAGCGGCGACGAAAGCTTGCCATCATGTTCCCGTCCATTTTGAATGACGTTCGATACAATAATATGTTGAGGGGGGCAAACACCCCCATGACATATTGTCATCATCATATAATTTGCCAGCAGGGGGAAAATAGGCCTAACCAAACTGCGGCGATCGACCATGTAAACATGACGGCGGCGGCGGCGGCGGACGCTTGCGATCATGTTCCCGTCTATTTTGACTGCCATTGGATACAATAATATGTTGAAGGAAGGGCTTTGCGGCAATTTTTTTGGTTATTTGCCCCTTACTGGCAATATAATATATGATGATGATAACATGTCATGGCAGGGGGTGAGGGGGGGCTTTCAACATATTATTGTATCCAATGGCATTCAAAATAGACGGGAACATTATCCCAAGCGTCCAACACCGACACCGCCGCGGCTGCTGAAGAACAAGGAAGTTAGCAATAGGTTTCATTGTGAACTGGAGGAAATTAATAGAAATAAGGAAGCTAGGCCTAGCGATGTAAATAGTCAATGGATTTTCCTTAATAATGACAATTATATGTATAGGTATAAAGTAAAAACAATATATTTTACATAATTTATTGCATATCTTACATATTTAAACAAATATATATATGGGATACTGTTTGGCGTTTGGGAATAGACAGGCTGCTTTAGGCCTAATTAGGTAAAAATAGTCAAATCGAGACAATTGCACAGCCAACATAGCCTAGGCCTATTAAGCAAATATTTTACCAATCTACAATAGGCCTAGTCTATTCGCTGTAAGTAGGCAAGAAATCATGACCTAGGCTATAACCTCTGTAACTAGGCCTAGAGTGATCAAGCTAATATGTCTACCATGTGGGAAGAGTCAGTCAAGGAATAGCCTAGATGTGGAAATTTGCAGCCAATTTGCTCTAGCCCTATTTGAGATACAGAGGTTAGAGGTCATTGTTGAGGCCCCCCCCCTCATGACATATTGTTATCATCTTATATAATGCCAGCAGGGGGCAAATAACCGAAAAAAATCGCCGTCAAAATAGGCGCGAACTTAACCACGGCGATCGACACATGTAAACATGGCGGTGGCGGGGGAGGTGTCGGACGTTTGCAATAAAGTTCCTGTCTATTTTGAATGCCATTGGATGCAATAATATGTTGAGGGGGGCTTTGCCCCCCCCCCCCTCCCCCATGACATATTTTCACCATCATATATATTGCCAGCAGGGGGCAAATAACCGAAAAAATTGCTGTCAAAATAGACACCTTTATGAATAGGTTAGCCTTTAGGCTAGGCCTATCGGCAAGAGTTGCGTTGTATAGGCTATCCTAGTGTTTTAATTATACCCCTTTGAAAGGACATTAGCCGGGTAGGATGTAGTTACCGGGTGTGTCGCCAGCCTTGTTTACACTACGTGTAGTGGCGTCGGACGCTTGCCATCCTTTTCCTGTCTACTGTATTTAGACTGCCTTTGGATACAATAATATGTTGAGGTTGGGCTTTGCCCCCCTTCACCCACCCATGACATATTGTCATAATAATATATATTTCCAGCAGGGGGCAAATAACCAAAATAAATCTCCGTCAAAATAGACACGAACTTAACAACGCCGATCGACAAATGTAAACATGACGGAGGCGGCGGATGTCTGCAATCATGTTCCCGTCTATTTTGAATGCCAATGGATACAATAATATGTTGAGGGTGCCAGCAGGGGGCAAAATAGACAAATACACCAAAAATTGGGTGTGGGGGCGGCAGCCCCCACCCATAATAGCCTACTATGATAGGTTAGGTAAGGTTGTTAGGTTAGTGAGATGCGGTCTCAGGATGATAAGACCGCATCTCTAGCTGCCACTAAACCTGCAGCCAACCCTACTCCTGCACATGCCATTTCTCATCCACTTCCTCTCCCACCAGGAAGTGATCACCCCCCATCTTATAACAGAATCTGCCTGGGGGCATCTAGCTACAAGGTACAGCCAGAGTCCAGGCGCGCCACCCACAGAGCTACAAGGACAACCACCATGCGCCAACACCACCCCAGCGCCTTTGATCCTCTCAAGCCGGGCGCCTTAAGTAGGGGCAAGAAGATTGCCTTATACTCACCCAGCCTGGACATCAGTAACTAAGCTTGCCATTTGGTATTCTTTAGTTCAGGGTAAGAACAGCCAGAGATAGCTGGTGTTCAACTTGTCAGTTGTGTGCTGTGATCGAAGATCTACCAGGTCGGGTTCCCCCCCATCAGGAAGAGGACTAGCTTGGGCAACCCACTTTGGGCTCCCCCTTTCTGGCCTTCGATGCGGTGCACAAACCAAGTACCAAAGGATTCCTACCTTGTTTTGTTCAAGGGATTATGAGGATAGTGTAGTAACTTTAGATCTACCAGATCGGGTTCCCCCCATCAGGAAGAGGACTAATTTTGGGCAACCCACTTTGGGCTCCCCTTTCTGGATTCTCTTTTTACTACATGGTTCTGATAGTTCCACGAACTAGCAAGGAAGGAAGACACTTACCCTGACCCCCTTTAGACTACCTATAATGTCACTATCTAGACTGCTTGCAACTCTAGGTAGATCATTATGCTAGTCACCCTAACCCCCCAAACCTTGTAGCAGAACTCCAGCATATCCTTTGGGGATCACTGCACTGTGGGAGTGTAAGAGGAACCCGGTTGTCCCGTGGTAGGTGCCAAGGTCTAAGGAATCATCTTGTGACTCACCCTGGACCAGTAGCTGGAGTCATCACGCCCAGCCGCCCCCCCTGGACCAACTTCCGGAGAAGTTATCACGCCCAGCCGCCCTCCGGACTACTGGATCCTCCCTCGATCTACGGGCCCTCCTCTTCACTACAGCTCTCCTTTAAGTGCTTTTGTATAGTTTATGGGTATAGAGTTGACTCAGGGTTGTGGTAGAAGTTATCTTCAGGGGTTCTCATTAACATTACGTCTTGCGAGAGGTCTTTCTTCTCCCTACTTAAATTGACGTTAATTAGCCCACTTGCCGGGACACATTATACATACCTATCAGGGGATCCTTATATACGCACCTTCCCGGGTTATTGGTCTCCCATAGCCCGACAGAGGGGGCGTGCCTATATAAGACCCATAGCATCAAACACATATTTACACGTAATCTAGTTCCTTTGTATAACTTCTAGCCTAATTCATTTAACATTCTGTCAGGTTCATAACTCGAAGAGATTTCATTCTATCTCAGCTCCCGACGATTGTTGCCTCAGCCTTCAGCACCTTGCTAGTACACAATTAGAGTTAAGGATTAATCTTTGCCAGGTGAGATCTAGCACACCTATAGTATTAATATCATTTGTGAGCCTTTCCGAGCCCACTTCATTGTTGATGACCACTTGGCCATTATTGCTTTAGAGTCAGTTAACGTCACTATATGCCGGGGACATCATTGCATGATCCAGACGGCATTTGCCATTACTGCACTTGTCTTTTGTTGAGATCCTCTCTGAGATCTATTTGGGTAGGAGGTGTACCTCCACCATTTTGGATACCTTATAATTGTATCCTAGGAGTATTATTATTACCTTGAGTCCGGACCCATTGTCCGACTCCTATTGCTTACTTGATAACCTTATTATTGTATGTCTTAATTATTCTTATTGTTGTTGATGATCTCCAGGTTACAGGTATAAAATATATGTCTTGCTCCTCCATGAACCAGGTGTTAAACTGCATAAAACCCATGTTAACTTGTTACCTGTGTGCTTATTATCCTGCCGTGTTGTCTCTTTATTTAAAGTTTAAGGTATACCTATCCAGTTAGAGAGCTGCTCATTGTACAAAGAATATCTCGCGTTCCAATTTGGACCGGGCATAACAGTTAGGCTAGGCTAATGTCCTTTCAAAGGGGTATAGGCCTAGTAAACACTAGGATAGCCTATACCTGGTCAAGGGTAAGTCCTGCTGTAGTCAACTTGAATGCTACCTTAAATTGTAATATTAGACTAGGCATAGCCTATAGATAAAATAGCCTAGCCTACTTATTTATTGTAGCCTATAATATAGGCCTAGCCGGGTAGAATGTAGAGTTGCGGCAATTTTTTGGTTGTTTTCCCCCTACTGGCAATATATATGATGACAACACGTCATGGGGGTCAAATCCCCCCCTCAACATATTATTGTATCCAATGGCATTCAAAATAGACGGGAACATTATCGCAAGTGTCCGACGCCGACACCGCCGCCGTCATGTTTACATATGTCGATCACCGTAGTTAAAGGCTGGTTCACACATAGCCGAGTCGGTGCGCGAGTCCAACACGAGTCACACTCGTCGATTATCGCCGTCGCTGGAGGCTGAGTCGGCCGCGAGTAGCAATTGCTCCCGAGTCAAGGAGAGTGTAACACGAGTTAACTCGAGTCAATACGAGTCAACACGTGTTTATGCAAGAGTAACTGAGAGTCAAAACGAGTGTAACACGAACCCAACACGAGTGTCAAAAATTTGAAAATAATGGCCACATTCCAGGGCACGTAAACAAAGAGTATGGACGAGTCTAACACAAGTTAACGCGATTGTTACACGGATCAACACGATTGTTATACGGATCAACATGAAAGACAACGCGTTGACTCGTTGGATCTCTGTTGCACACGTGTTGACTCGTGTTACATCCGTGTAAACTCGTGTAAACTCTCGTTGATTCGTCCTACATTTTTGAAATAACGGTATTTCAAATGACACTTGCTTTTTCGTGTTACACTCGTGTTTTTTTCTTAGTGGATCGTGTTTACTCTTGTTTACTCGTGTTTTCACTCGTGTTTGAATCGTGTAAACTCTGGCATCATGGGGGCACCAAATTTTGGCACTCACATTTGTGCTTTCTACTCTGGTTGATACGTGTTGCATGTGTGTTACATACGTGTTACATACGTGTTGTTGCGTGTAGACACGTGTTGCTTCGTCAACGTCGAAATGACGAAAAGCGACGAATCACCAAAGAGTGTTACACGGGTTTACACTAGTCAACACGAGTTAATACGAATAACGAAATTATTCAGAGTCAAACACGAGTTAACACGTATGTACACGAGTCTACACGTATTTAGGCCACACTCGTGGGTACTCGCCACAGGACCCAAAAATTTCATGCATGCATGACATTTTTGGACCCCGTGGCGAGTACCCACGAGTGTGTCGAGTAAACAAAGAGTATACACGAGCGTAGCACGAGTCTATACTAGTGTTGAGGAGTATCGACGAGTCATTGCTGAATAGCAAAATTTCATCACTCTTGTTGGACTCGCGCACCGACTCGGCTATGTGTGAACCAGCCTTTAGTTCGCGTCTATTTTGAAGGCGATTTTTCGGTTATTTGCCTCCTGCTGGCAATATATATGATGATGACAATATGTCATGGGGGGGTGACCCCCCTCAACCTATTATTGTATCCAAAAGCAGTCAAATAGACGGGAACATGATGGCCAGCGTCCGCCGCCGCTCCGCGTAGTATAAACAAGGCTGGCGGTACACCCGAACTCTACATTCTACCCCACTAATTTTCCAACTAGCATAACCGATGATTATCAATGATCAATCCCAGTCAGAAACGTCCATGCTTCCCTCCCATAAGTCAATGTCGGGATTACCACACTGTCATGCAAGGACTTCTTTACTTCCATGCTGATCACCCTATTTCTTCTTACTGCTTTCAGAGTTCCTACAACACTCTTCCCCTGTTACACTTTCTCCCACACTTCTTCATCCATAGGCCTACTCACATCTTTACTCAACACACTGCCCAAATACTTAAATGAGCTGACATTCTTCATAGCCGTTCAACCTCATTTCACACTCTATGGTTGCACCCCTTTCAATGACCATAATATTGCTCTTCCTAGCATTTACCTCCAGATTCCGTTTTTCACACACTGTTCCAAACATATTTACCTGACCCTGCAACTCCCATTCACTATCGCTCATCAGAACTGTGTTGTCAGCAACAGTAGTACCGGTACTGTACTGTTGAGGCAACTTCCACTCGTTTCCTTCCCTTATCAGCGGTACACCAACATCCGCTGCTCTTCCTTGTATTTCTTTCATGACTCCATCCATATACTGTACCGGTATATATTGAACAACCATGGGGACATCACACACACCCTTGCTTTAACCCAACATTCAGATTAAAGAACTCGCTCTGTTAATTATCCACACATACTGACACCTTTGCACCCTCATACATGCTCTTCATTGCTTTCAGCAACTTGCCATCTACTCCGTATATTCTCAGTACCGGTACTTTCCACATTCCTTCTCTATCAATTCTGTCATAGGCCTTCTCCAACTCCATAAATGCAGCATACAACTTTTGTCGCTTCTCCAGATATTTCTCCACAACACATTTCCGGGCAAAAATCTGAGCTACACATCCTCTTCCCTTCCTAAGATGACTACAGTATGCTAACCGTTTCCCCAGCAATACTGACTGAAAATGCCCAAATATATTGCATGTCCTCTTCAGATTTATCTAAAATATGTAAAATTATACCAAATACCACTACAGTAGCACTGAAATCAATAAAACTCACTAACAGGATAAATAAATGGAAGAAATACTCCAAAAGATTAATATGTTAACCCTTTACCCAGCAATACTGACTGAAAATGCCTAAATAGATTGCATGTGCTCTTCAGATTTATACATACATACGTACATAACATTTTAAGACTGAGTGCTCCACACAGATGTGCAGTTTCAGTCTCTTTTCCTAATGGCGGCGTTCCAGGCAACCCTGTTAAGGGATGCTTTACTTGTCAAGTTTTGGATTTGAGATCGGCACGTATAGTCCGATCCCAGGTCTTACTCGGTCCACCCCTTGGTGCAGCTCCCTCCACAATCGCAGACCTGCATCTTTTCACCCAATTTTGTTCATCCATTCTCTCCACATGTCCATACCATCCCAGTTTACTTGTACGCATCTCCTCGCTAATACTCTTTATACCTAAACGTCTCTTCAGCTCATCATTTGTTATTCTGTTGACATCCTTTATCTGAAATATGTAAAATTACACCAATTACCAACTACATTACCAAAAAATTTAATAAAGTACACTAACAGGATAAAGAAAATGTAAGAAATAGCCCTAAAGATGAATTTATCTATCTATCTATTGACGGACGCCTTGATCCCCGAAGGATTGACCACGAACGAAACACCCCTATGCACCTCTGTCCCCAGTCAGTCGACGCCCCTCCTCCCATCCAGCACCGCTTTCACGCATATACTTCTTAACTCCATCCTTCCACCTCTCTCTCGGTTTATTTCTCCCTCTGTCCTTCCACCTCACTCGTACACGCTCATAGTCATTCTCTTGCTTCCCATACGTTCCACATGGCCGAACCATCTCAAGGTGTTCTTTTTCGCACTTTCCAGTCCATTCACACCACACCTCTCTCGTACTTCCTCATTCGTCTGTCTAGCCCTCCATGTAACTCTGCACACACTTCTCAAGTAACTCATTTCCATCCCTTTCACTTTTGGTTTGAATCTCTCCAACAACGTCCATGCTTCGCTTCCATAAGTCAGTGTCGGGATTACCACACTGTCATGCAATGACTTCTTCAGTTCCATGCTGACCACCCTATTCCATGTTACTGCTTTCAGCATTCCTACAACCCTCTTCCCCTGTTGCACCCTCTCCCACACTTCTTCATCCATACTCCCATCTTTACTCTGTACACTGCCAAGATACTTAAATAAGCTGACAATCTCCATAGCCTGACCGTTCAACTTCACCTCACACTCTGTGGCTTCACCCCTTTCGAAGACCATAACCTTGCTCTTCTCCGCATTTACCTTCAGATTCCATTTTTCGCACACTGTTCCAAACATATTTACCAGACCCTGCAACTCCCATTCATATCGTCAGCAAACAGCAGTACACAAACATCCACTGCTCTTCCTTGTATTTCTTTTATGACTCCATCCATATACTGTATATATAGAACAACCATTGGGACATCACACACCCTTGCTTTACCAAACATTCAGATCAAAGAACTCCCTCTGTTCATTCTTCACACATACTGATACCTTTGCACTCTCATACATACTCTTCACTGCTTTCAGCAACTTGCCATCTACTCCATATATTCTCAGTACTTTCCACATACCTTCTCTATCAACTCTGTCATTCCACTCGTTGCCTTCCCTTATTAGTGGTACACCAACATCCACTGCTCATCCTTGCATTTCTTTTATGACTCCATCCATATACAGTTCAGTATATATTGAACAACCACGGGGACATCACACACCCTTTCTTTAACCCAAAATTCAGATCAAAGAACTCGCTCTGTTCATTCTCAACACATACTGACACCTTTGCACCCTCATACATGCTTTTCACTGCTTTCAGCAACTTGCTATCTGCTCCGTATATTCCAAGTACTTTCTACATACCGGTACCTTCTCTATCAACTCTGTCATAGGCCTTCTCCAAGTCCATGAAGGCAGCATACAACTTTTGTCCCTTCTCAAGATATTTCTCCACAACATATTTCAGGGCAAAGATCTGAGCTACACATCCTCTTCCCTTCCTATGATGAATACTGTATGTTAACCGTTTCCCCAGCAATACTGACTGAAAATGCCCAAATATATTGCATGTGCTCTTCTGATTTATCTAAAATATGTAAAATTATACCAAATACCAACTACATTAGCACAAAACTCAATCAATCACAGAAACAGGATAAAAACATAGAATAAATACCCCAAAAGATGAATACGTTAACCCTTTCCCCAGCAATACTTACTGAACATGCACAAATAAATTGCATGTGCTCTTCAGATTTAGCTGAAATATGTAAAATTACACCAAATACTAACTACATTAGCACAAAAATCAATCAAGCACTTTAACAGGATAAATAAAATGGAAGAAATAGCAAAAAAATGAATTTATCTATAGCCTACCGGTATATATTGCCGGACACCTTGATCCCCGAAGGGGTGACCATGAACGAAACGCCTGCGTATTTCAAGCTCGCTTGAGTTATCACTCGATCGTCTTTTAGATCTTTTTGGCCCGGGGTAATTACCACCCCATCGCGTCATAAGGAGTTTGAGGGGGTTAAATTGCTAGATACATAGAGGAAGAGGAATTCCAAGTAAAGCTAAACAAAAATATATAAGATATTTTTAACATGAGGTTGCTTATAATAATTTGTACCTCTGCAGTTTCTCCATGGCTAACGAAAAAGGTCACATTCCTAAGAAGCCCCAACCAAAAAGGCCAAGCTTCTGTACAGAAAAATGCCACACCATTACCCTTATGGTGACCCTATCAAATAATCAAAACAACCACACTTCTTAACCCAATTCCCGCGGGGCCCCTCATATGACGGAGACGATTTTCCGGCTATTTTGTAGCCTGTGAGCCAGGCCAGCTTTTTCAAGCAGCACGGATGGACGTCAGCTGGAGCCTACAGGCCCCGCCACGACACTGAGGTTTGTGTGAGAGAGAGAGCTCACTTATGTGCAGCGTCTCACATAGCGAAAACAGAAAATAATTGGTAATTTTTAGCGATTTCGCCTATCAGATTTAGTAATTTTTAGCAATTTTGCCCTTCGTTTGCAAGATCCTTACAAGAAAACCAGACGTTGTACAGGGATGATTCAGGAGTAATTTGAAAGCTATTACTGTACTTTCACGAATACATAATTGTATTACGCTCAGGCTTTTGCTTATGCATGAAAATGAGCAGGGAATGAAGGCAATTTCGGGCAATTATGCCTACTCGTACAGGAGTCCTTGGAGCGGCTTCGGTCGCACCGGGAATTTCCACACCTCTCACACCACGCACACACACATCACACAGTTTTTCCTACACCGAGAAATGACTCCGGCTGTCATTTCTCGAAGACTTCTTCTAGCTGGAGACATTGAGAGCATCCCAGGACCCACCTACACATACATATGTCCAACTTGCTCAAAACCCATCACTTCGAGTCGCCACACTAAGGGTTCAGTTCTCTGCAATTCATGCAGGAACTGGACCCACTTCACCTGCACAACACTTGCCTCCAAGAAACACTACACGAACACCTGGACTTGTTCCTCATGCCCCTCCCTCTCCCAGTCAAATCCCTTACCTAAAACCGTCCACCTCTCCTCCCCAACCCACCTAACCTTCCCATATCATCCACTCCCCCCCCTAAAACCTGTCCACCTCTCCTCCCTAACCCACCTAACCTTCCCATACCATCCACATCCTCAACTCAACACACCACACCCCATCCTAATCCATTCCAACCCCCATCTCCTCCTCCCCCATCCCCACCCCCACCTCACCCATCCCAACCCCCCAGCCCCTCCCTCACCCCCACCCCCACCCCATCCTCGTGCAGCAGCACCCAACATACATCGTGCACATAACATAACATTCTCCAATTGAACATAGATGGCATCAACACAAAGAAACACAAACTCTCACACTTCATCAAACAACACAACATACACATTGCCATCTTACAAGAAACAAAACTCCGCACAACACAAAAAACACCCACATTTCATGATTTCACCACCATCAGACAAGACCGGGCTGTCGGTGGACTCATCACCCTGGTACACAAAGAAATATCATACATAGTTACCAGTGTACAAACCAAATCCCTCCTCCCCCCAAATGATAACACAACAGAAATACAGTGATCAATTAAAATACGCACTGGCAACAACTCCAACATAACCATCATAAACACATACATCCCCTACAGTACCAAATTAATACAGACCACACTTACAACACATCACAAACACCCCACACATCATCCTGGGTGGTGACTTCAACGCCAAGACGTCGGCCTGGTTTGTCGACAACCCCGACACAGACAGAGGGCTGGTACTACAAAACCAAACCGATAACCTCATCATCCTTAACGACATCCATCAACATACCCATATTCCTCACCAAGCCCTCTATAACCCATCATCTCCAGACATCACCTTTTGCTCCCCAGAACTCGCCCCCACAACATCCTGGAGGGTGGTCAGAACCTTAGGCTCGGACCACCTCCCGATCATTATCACCACCAAAACCAGACTCACCCCAGCTAGCCACAAACACACATACACCAATTATAAAAGAGCTAACTGGGAAGCATTCACAAATGAGACAGAACAACACTTCACAACTCTAAACAGTACACCCATCACTAACATCAACAATGCTGTACACATACTCAACAAAACTATCCAAAACGCTGACAAGAAACACATTCCAAGAGGTAACAGAAAAAGACACAACCCCAACTTCACACCAGAAATTCAAAACCTCATCAGACAACGCGACATACTGAAACACTCCCCAGCACCCCACACACAAGACATCACACAACAGATCCAAGCACTCAACACCCAAACTAACAACAAAATACAAGAACAACAAAAACTAAATTGGAATAACTCCCTACAAACACTTGATCACAAAACAAACCCCAAAAAACTCTACAAAACACTAAACAGCATCACACTTTCCAACAGCAACACAACACAATCACATGCTGCAATCACAACAACAGACTCTACTCCTTCATGTAAGCAACAAGCAAACACTCTCATCAATCACTTCTCACATGTCAGCCACCTAAAACCTCACAAAGACGACCGACGTGTCATCCGACGTAAGAGACAATTCCCCACAGACCCTGATTATACACCTTTCACCAATCACCAGACAAAGCATATCATCAACAATCTCAAGCACTCACCCGCTTGTGGCCAAGACAACATAAGCAACATACACCTCAGACACCTGGGACCACAAGGCATACAAACACTCACTAACATATCAAACTACAGTTATTCACACTAACACAATACCAGACATTTGGAAGCATGGTCTCATCACCACATTC
Organism: Paralithodes platypus; assembly: GCA_032716605.1. Lineage (NCBI taxonomy): Eukaryota > Metazoa > Arthropoda > Malacostraca > Decapoda > Lithodidae > Paralithodes > Paralithodes platypus. The sequence goes on along the minus strand of CM064498.1, from coordinate 42,351,946 downwards.
CCCAAACCCAACAAAGACCCCACGCTACCCTCCTCGCACCGCCCCATCACACTCCTTGCTCAGGGTGTCAAACGACGCTGTTTTTTTGAGTGATAACGCAATGAACTTTTTGTATAATGATAACAGAAACTCCCCCCCCCAAAAAAAAAAGGTAGGCCAAGCTAAATTTACACAATTTTGGTCTCCATATTTTCCATCTTGATTGTTTTTTTTATTGCAGGAAATACTGTTTTAGACACCTAAATTCTCAAAAAAAAATCTGGGGGGCATGCCCCCGGACCCCCCTAGAGCTCGCGCCTTCGCCGCTCTATAATGATAACAAAATAATAAACCATAATGATAACACAATTCATATTTTGTGGATTGACACCCTGCCTTGCTCCCCCTCCAAAGTCATGGAACGCCTAGTATTACAACTAATTACACCCGACCTACCCCTAGCTCCAACACAACATGGCTTTAGGCCACTGCACTCCACAAACACACTTCTCACAGACCTTATACAAAGAGCTTTTGACGACATCAACTCAGCTAGACCACCACACAGATCACTATTAGCCACACTCGACATTAGTAAAGCCTTCGATGCCATCCCACGCCACAACCTAACAAACAAAATCAACAACACAAACATGCACAACAACACAAAAAGGTGGCTGGCCAACTTCCTAGCAGGCAGATGTGCACACGTATCTTTTGCCGGTCAGTCATCTAAAATCAGAAACTTTCCAAACGGAGTCCCACAAGGATCCGTCCTATCGCCCGCACTCTTCAATCTGTACATGCACGATATAACTACACCCAATACGCCCCAAATAAACTTAGCCTCCTATGCAGATGACATAACACTCACATGCACACACCATGACCCAAAAAGAGCAACAGATCTCCTTCAACCCTATCTCAACACACTACATGGCTGGTGCACTACAAACAGACTTAATCTAGCCCCAGCAAAATCCACCGCAACCCTGCTCACAAGCTGGACAGAACACGAATACATCCCTCAACTCACCATAAACAACACACCCCTAACACATACACACACACCCAAAATCCTAGGAGTAACATATGATACTCATATGACATTCAAACAGCACACCACAAACATTAAAAAGAAACTGACACCCAGACTTAACGCCCTCAGGTCACTTGCTCACACAAAATTTGGACACAACAAAGAAACTACCACCACAGTATATAAACAATACATAAGATCAGTGATGGAATACGCAAGCCCAGTCTGGGCTTCTAACCTAGCTGAAACACATCATAAGACCTTACAGACTATTCAAAACAAAGCCCTGAAGATCATTACAGGCTGCACAGCTACTGCATCCACAGATCACCTACATCAAGAAACCAAAATCCTCAAAGTCAAAGACCATCTGGACATGAGAGGCACTCAATTCAGCAGCCTCCACGAACCAAGACCACCCACTAAACTACATGGCAACACACCCACAGACACCAAGAAATATCAAAACAACACCCAGCACACGGTATCACACACAATTACTGTCCTCTCTCCCTCCCTGCCCACCCCGAACCAACTTCCAAAAGCACATCCATACTCATATCTCTCGCCGATCCATCCACTCACTCACAGACAACACCCAGCTGCAAGCACGACCTCCCGAAATCCATCCTTCCGAATCCTCCCTTCCTCGCGAGGACAGAGTCCACCTGGCCAGGCTGAGATGCGGACACCATCCAGCTCTCCTGAGCTATCAGAAGAGACTGGATGACTCCGTTGTCGACGCTTGCCCGGGATGTAACACAGCACCCCATACCATTAAACACATCATAGAAGACTGCATTTCACACAACCACTTACGCCAACAACACAATCTACACTCAATGAGAGCTCTGTGGGTAAGCCCGATCGTGGCCATGGCCTTCCTCAGGGACTCGGGGCTGTTCGGCCAGGCAGCTTAGGGAACAACAACAACAACAACAACTCGTACAGGATTAATAGCTTTAACCAAAATGGTCACACTCCTTAATGGTCTAAGTGGCCATAGCCAAAATGGCTACACTATATTCCTTCTGTACTTTCTCCATGCCCGATAAGATACATGATATTTTGATATATGTGGCACAGCCCTTGTATCCAACACAATACCCTGCGTGCAACCCCGCTCGAACCCTACACAACGTTGCTTGCAACTGTAATTATTATTATTATTATTATTATTATTATTACATATGTGATGACTCCACCATGGCTTCTATTTCAAATGTTTTCTTTTCTTTATCCCCTGTCTTATATTTTCGTTTATCCATATAAGAACTCAGGAGTAAACAAATGTCTACAGTATATTACCAAGAACTTATAAGTGTTAACTTACTTTAGATGTTGATAGTGATGGATAGCTCAAGGATAGAGTTAGGAATAGATAGAAGCTATATAGTGGCCACTAAAAGTAAAGAATTAGAATGACTTAGCATGAAACAGGTGGCTGTAGTGGGAGCGGCTAGGAGTTGTTGCTGAGTTCGTAGTCAAAGCGAGTCTCAGGTTCACGGCGGTGGAACCGCCAGTTCCCAAAAATGGCGCATGCGCAGTTAATATCTTATTCTCCAATGCGTCATTTAACTAACTACAAGATATACCGGATTACTTATACTGATAACCCGATATAATTATGGATAATAAACCCATAGGAACTTAATACGGAAGAGTACATATCTTTTATAAAGATATATAGTTTAATCTATTACTGGCACCCAATACTAACTTCCAGTATATCTACTTAACCTAAATTGTCGAGTTACTTACGAGTCTCGACACATTCCCACCACCAATATATACATTATCTACAGTAATCCCGCAGCGATGTTAGATCTCCAAAGCTGTGAAGAACTAACAGCGGTTCGGCGCAGAGGTAGTTTTCTAATGGAATCGTTACCGGCGGATGGTCCATAGACCGCTGTTGACATAGGGGTGGAGTCGTGAGAGCTAACACCATCATCAGCGACCGCCGGCTGAGGGATTGAAATTTTTTCGACATCCTGTTCCAATGGATACAACTTGACGATGGGTCGAGTGGTCAGGCCGGTTTTTGTCCTAATCTGGACCACTCTAACTAGATTATCTTATCCCGGATAGTTTGACTACCCTACCAAGTTTCCAGAGGACACGAGGTCCCTCGTCATGTATAATAACGATGTCATTTACTTTTGACCATACACTGCTTAATGAGCCTCCTTTAGTCTCATAGGCATCTCGTAGTGATGCCAAGTATTCACTAGACCAACGTTTCCATAGGTCCCGGATCAATTTATTGATGTAATTGTACCTGCTGCATGTGTATTATGGCTTTACTATCGTAACTAGGATCCAGCAGCTCATCTAGCTGAATCACGTCCTTTGGGAAGTCACGAAGTCTACGACCCTTAACCAGCATGGATAGAGTAATAGGACTAGGGTCCTCCAGATCACCTGAGACATATGTTAAAGGGTGATAATTCACGGTAGCCTCCAGCTCCAATAGGACAGTACAGTAAAACCTCGCCCATCCAGACTAATTGGGGGAGAACCCTGTCTGGATCTGCCAAAAGTCCGGATCTGCCGAAAGTTCGGACAAGTAGGGTCCCGCATAGAACGTTTCCCCTATTGAGCGAACGACCGAAAATGTTATTCCAAATTTTCGTTAAGAACGAATGTGTTCTGTTGAAGCGATTCTGCTTCTAAAGTAGGGCAAATCCGGGGAGTTCTCTATTAGAGCGCCCTATTATCATACAGGGCGCCTGACTCGTGACAAATATTTATATATACATACTTATAAATGCATATAAATACTTGTAAATACATATTATGAGATTACTTACCACACACTTTATTTGAAATCATTGTCATTATAGCCTAGCCTAACTAGTCGTCCATTTCCGCCACTTTCGCCCGACAAGGTAGGCAGCTTGACTGGCCAATTTAATGTTCTGTTTTCATGGTCCCATGCATTCAATTCTTTCATCATTACCACCAGGCCCACCCTCATTAACACTGAATGCACTAAAACCCTAATAAATGTGAGATACGACATTTGGGCAGAACAAATCTTGTAAACAGGTGGTTTTTCAACACAATGGAGGTTTGGTCTTCTCCTTCTTGCGCAAGTGAAGTCGGATGTCGGATTCACTCGGATTTCGTATCCAAGCAACAAACACCTTGACGTGGCAGATTCATGGAGTTCAGTATACTTGTTTGTTTGTTTTTGAGTGTTTTCTAGTTTGATATCGAGTCTCATTATTTTTTAGCTCTCTTTTTTCGGGTTTTGACTGGAATATTTTGTTGTGAACATGGAATTAGGGAATGTTTGGGGTAGGCTATGGTACGTACAGAAGGATCGATCGACCAATATAAATGTTTCCCATAGGTTATGCGTTTCACATAGAGCGATTTCACGTAGAACGACCTCGTTTATCGACCAATTTCTCGTTCTATGTGGGACCCTACTGTATATTCGGCCATCCAGACAAATCCGGATGGCTGAAACCTGAATCCGGATATCTAACTTAACCCCTTTTTGGCGGCGCCCGGCTATAGTCGGACAAGAGAACCCCAACCTAAAGAGCGGGGCCCGGGTATAGTCGCATGCAATTTTGAGCACGTAATGTGCTCTGAGAGAGAGCCGAGCGGTGGGAGGAGCATAGGTTCCCTCTGACCGGTCGGCACGGCTCTCGCGCGACAACTGAGGCCCCCTCCACACTCATCCTTACTCACTACCTCGCTACACAGGGAATTATGTCAGGAAATTACCTTATTTTAGGGTTTTTGAACTCGTGTTGCACGATCGTTGCAAGAGAGCGCGTGGTCGTAGAAGGATGGTTCTGGTGTCATTGGAAAGCTCAATTAACGCCCTTTCAGGGATACATAATTGTATTACGCTCTGGCTCTTGTTTATGCATGAAAAGGAGCACGGAAACAAGGTCTTTTAGGGTAAAACCCCCCGCTTGGCAGGTACCGTAGTAGAAGTTACCGCCTAGGCCGCTTGGAATGTGTTAAACAACCAGACTTAGGTTTCAGCCATCCAGACAAATCCGGATGGCTGACATACAAGTCTGGATATCTAATGCTGGATGTAAATAATATGTGTAGAAACTTGTATTCGTCTCGTTCATTTCCGGATTGACTTATATTTTTCCGAAGCCATCCAGACAAGTCTGGTTGGCTGAAACATGAGTCTGGATCGAAATGCCTGTCTGGATCTCTTGGGTTTCCGGATCTGAGAGCACCGGATGAGAGGGGTTCTACTGTAGTTAGTTCCTCAAAGGAGACTAGAGCATGACCTAGTACCTTTTTAAGCCCAGCCTTCACAATACCTATGGCTCTCTCCCAAATAACTTAGAACCAAGGCGCACATGCTGGTATAAAACGTCATTCACATCGGATTTCGGTAAAATGAGCCTGAAAACTGGGATTGCTTTGAATGCCTTCCAGGTGTCTGGAAGCTCCTACAATTCATTGATGTTCATGAGGCTTTCTTAATTGCCAACAAAATAAAGCTATGAGAGATCCATCCTAAAGTAAATTAAGGGGAGGTTAAATGTAGTAGCATTATCGCTTAACATTATCTGTGGAAATCCCTGCCTACTACAAAATCTCTGGAACGAATGGATAAAACTGTCACAGGTCATATTGCTAACTACTTCAATGTGAATAGCCCTGGTAGTAGCGCATGTAAATAATAGCATATAAGCCTTGTTGTTTTGGGAGTCCCGGACTGGAATTGCTTCTGTATAATCGACCACCATGACCTCGAAGGGATCTCTAGGAGTACGCAGTCCTGATGTCTGGCAAGGGAGGTACTCTAGCTGTCGCGTAGGTATTACCCTGTATTTTACGACAGGTTATACACTTACTGGTCACTTGTTTTACAGCTTGTCTTATTTTAGGAAGCCACCACCTTTGCCGTATATATGTGACCACGTGATTGACTCCATAGTGACAACAGACATGATGGCACATATTGATGAGCATGGTAGTGAAAGGGTGTTTGGAATAGAGATAGACCAATAGAGACCAAGTTAGACCAATAGAGATATCTCACTTGGCCTGGTCGGCTCAAGTTTATATCCGCATCTTGTTTAGTTTAGGCTAACCTATTTTTACTGACTTTATACTACCGGTACTTCACCGTCCGGGTAGCGAAGGCTCCGAACGAACAGAGAGGAACAAGCCTGAGCCAAAACGACCGTGAGTCCTTCAGAGAGACTGGTCGGGAGAGGTGAGGCAGCCAACTGAGCGGTGCTACACAGGCACATGTACACTAACGGCCCAGTTGGCAACTTGCGGGAGCGCTGGCAACTGGCAACCAAACTGAGCTCCCCGATCGTTCGTTCTGATAGGATACCAAATTATATACACATATTTTTTCATATTACCACTAACCCACCAATTAACCCTTTCATTACCGGTGTCGTCCTTTTAACTTTATTCTGGCTACTATTAGACGACTTTATTCAGTTTAAAAGGGGCCTCCAGCAATGATCAGGCTTCGAAATTTCTCATTTAACCCTATTTACTACCACAGCTCCTTCGTAAACTACACAACATTGTCTAAATGTAGCTAGAATACAATTAACAAGACATCGCCGGTACAGAAGGGGTTAACTTACAAATAAACCTAACTAATGAATTATATTTTTTCACCAACCAACTTCACTTCTAAACTCAATTAATGAAATCAACAAATACATGTGGCACTCCAAGAACTCGAACCTAGGATACTCACACCGAAATTCCGCGCACTTATGCATTACGCTATCAAGACAGTTAAAGAAATATGCATAAACCTACGATTTTTATGCATGTACATATATTCCAACTGCGCCATGGTAGCCTAATGTATAGACAAATGGAAGGAGTAATTAATGAGGCACTTAATCCTCGGGAAGACCTCGCTATAAATTGCTCCTGAACCAGAATGAATTATATTTTTCCACCAACCAACTTCACTTCTAAACTAAATAAACCTAACTAATGAAATCAATGAAACTAATGCATACAGGTGGTACTCCAAAAATTATATAAGAGGTATACTTTATTGACATAGAGCTGATGAGAGCACATCAATATACTGTATACATTCATAATACTGTAAATAACCCAGAAAAAAAGAGAGAGAGAGAGAGAGCTGGAAAATGTTACCAGCACATCATCAACGACGATTTATATAATATATTGCATAATAATCCCAGATTCTTTGATTCAGCATATTAGCTTAGAGAGGATCTCCAGGAATGAAAGGGTTAAGCCAATCTAAAGTATCCCTCATATTCCCAGTGGGCCTTCCTGAGCTGAACAAAAGTCGTCTGGAGGTTGCTAAATATACATAAATTGATCTGATACAAAGGGTCGAAGGTGATAAAGTGATGACAATGTGGTGGTGGTGGCAGCTTAAGGGGCTAGTGCTGGTTTTTGGGGGGCCAGTTCCTTAAAGAATTACAGGATCGCTATCGTTCGCCAGGAAACGATCGATACCTAAACGGCACGAAAGGTCTTAATATTGACAAAGTAATGGGACGAAAGGTTTCAAAATCGACAAACTAGGGAACGGACGTCTTAAAATCGCATACCTAATGGGTCTAAACATGAGGGAGAAGGGGGTCCAGAAAAAGTGAGTACAGGTACACCTTCCTACAATTTCAATACGCCAACGGGAAGGTGATAATAACTTGGAAAAACTATACTCTGTTTAATTTCATATGACGGTAAATTGAATCCCTTAGCAGCTAATTTCTCGATACTTAATGGAAAAATATGAAACCACCATGTCTCTGCATCATATTAAGACCAAGTTTATTTAATTGGCACCATATTTCTCTACAAAATCTTCAAAATAACTGAAAATCTTGATAGGAACTTTGAATTTACCATTTTTACCGTCAGTTCAAAAGTTACCATTCAATTATGAAAATAAATGTAATGACATATATGAATTGGTCATGATAATGATGTTAATTAAGGCAACTAAAAGTATCAAGTCTTTTGATTGTCTAAATGTAATAATGTATATTGGTAATAATGAAGGTTATATGTTTTGAATTATTACATGCAGTGACGTATATTGATTATGGTGGATATTGAAAACTATAAATTTATGTTTGTCTTGAATGCTAATTATGTAGTTTGGTAATGGTAATGTACTGGTTATAAAAAATGTCAATATTAATTCCTATCGAATAATATAACAATGAGGTGATTATAATGCAAAGATGATGATGGCGGTGGGGTGATGACAATGATTCATGAGATAAAGAAGAGCGGTGACAACAAATTGTAACTCCATTCTTCAATATAAAGGTGATGATGGTAATTATTGTAGTGATAATAGTGAATCAAATGTTGGTGGTTATGTGGTGATGACAAAGAACTAGGATATAAGTGAAGATGATGACACAACACTATCACCACACACACCACACTGCTAAGAAAGGTGATGGTGAAGGTGGTAATAATATTGGTGGTGATAAAGAACTAGGATATAAGTGAAGATGATGACAAAAGACCATCACCACACTCACACTTTACACACTGCTAAGAAAGGTGATGGTGAAGGTGGTGATGACAAAGAACTAGGATATAAGTGAAGATGATGACAAAAGACCATCACCACACTCACACTTTACACACTGCTAAGAAAGGTGATGGTGAAGGTGGTGATGACAAAGAACTAGGATATAAGTGAAGATGATGACAAAAGACCATCACCACACTCACACTTTACACACTGCCAAGAAAGGTGATGGTGAAGGTGGTGATTACAAAGATCTAGGATATAAGTGAAGATGATGACACAACACTATCACCACACTCACACTACACACTGCCAAGAAAGGTGATGGTGAAGGTGGTGATAAAAAACTAGGATATAAGTGACGATAATGACACCACACACTACACACTGCTAAGAAAAGTGATGATACAGTTGCTGGTGATGATGAGGATGATAGTAATGACATCAGGATGAGGGGATAAACAAACCATGTCATAATTCTACATTCTTCAAATAATGGTGTTGATGACTGTTGTTGGTGATGTAATGATGATAATGGTGTTCATGATGATGGTATTGATGATGCTGGTGTTGATGACTTGTTGTTGATGTAATGATGACAATGTTGGTAATGATGTTGGTGATGTAATGATGATGGTGTTGGTGATATAATGATGATAATGGCGTTGGTGGTGATATAATGATGATGGTGATAATGACAAAGATCTAGGGTATAAGGGAAGTTGATAATACAGTATATAACCACTCTCTAATCCTCAAATAATATTGACGACGTTGGTGATGATGAAGTTGCTGGAGGTAATATAATGATATGGTGGTGGTGTGTTTGGTGATGACAATGATCTAGGACATATCAGCAGGTATAGACACCACAGCAGTCCAGAACACCTCACGAGTCTGAACAACAGTAGCCCTGAAAAGTAAATAAACCAATAAATTAACATACTGATTATATACCTATATATATATATATATATATATATATATATATATATATATATATAGAGAGAGAGAGAGAGAGAGTGAGAGTGAGAGAGGTTATAGTTTGTAGTGTTGATCATACACAAAGGTCATGATAAATATTAGAGAGATAGTAGTTAAGGTATACAGTTGTATCATAGTAAGGTCTGTAATAACTCACATAAAGGACACATCTCCAGTATACATCTTTGGCGGCTTCCATTTGAGGGCCACTGAAGACTTGTCGGTGGGGGACTTGTGGTGCACGCCGGTCTGAGGGATAACAAATATTTAATTATAATACTGTTTTGAATTATATAATTATACATGGTACCAGTCAATATAGGCTATACATGAACAAAATATATACATAAACAATCGATTTATGTAAACATTCAAACAAACGTTACATACATGTAATCAAGCGATAGCAATATTATAGCACACATGCAGTCAGTCAATATATACACGTGATCCATCATTATTCCTGTATACTGTACAGTTTTTTTTTCTATGTGAGTGAGGGAGACACAAGGCAGAACTCCCTGTAGCGAGTGCCTCCCCCATAGTTAAAAAAGTGACAGGGCCATAATCAAGGGACGTTCAAGCCAAAATGCCTGGACACACGGAGTTTGAAGCAATTTAAATCATAGGATGAGAGAAAGACTGATTCTGGGAAAGAGTTCCAGAGCTCAGCTGTTGAATAGAAGAAAGACTGAGTTGGGTTGGGTTGGAGAGTTGCACAGAGTAGGGGTGGGATTGTGTTGCAAGACAGGTACCACGTACCCTACGTAGAGGAGGTGGTATACACTGGGAGAGCTCTGAGGAGCACTGATTATTGTAGTAGCGATAGAATAGCGAGAGATGCAACATTGCGGCGAAGAGAGAGAGTTGGTGAGTGGGTGGGAATTAATGATACGACAGGCCTTCCTTTCTACTTTGTCTAGGAGTGCAGTGTGAGAGGATCCTCCCCACACATGCGAACAATACTCAATACAAGGATGCACTGTGCCCCTGTACAGAGCAAGAAGCTGTGCAGGGGTAAAGAACCCCTTGAGGCAGTTGAGCACACCCAGCTTCTGGGAGGCTGCCTTAGCAAGACTGGTAATATGGTCCTTCCAAGTAAGAGCAGAAGAAAAAGAGACACCAAGAATATTGAGAGAAGATGAAGGATTGATTTTTGTATTGTTGAATAATATGGGATAGTCCGCTGGGAGTTCATGACGGTCAGTTGAAATATGCATTCAATTGATCAATATACATGCAGTCAATCGATATATTCATGCATTTAATTGACATATGCATGTAATTAAGCGAAATTTGCATGCAAGCCATGTATATATGCATACAATCAATTTATATATATATATATATATATATATATATATATATATATATATATATATATATACAATGACTATACAAACAATGGGTCTATACTAACATTAGTCATACAGTGGATAACAGTAGAATCGGGTGTGGGCAGGAAAGTACCGATAGCGGTTCTTTCCATACTGTCGAAGGCTTTCACGAAGAACCCGCGGAACTGTGCGCCTCCTACTCCACTCAACACCACTGCCGAGGAGAAACACACATTATTAGTCGAATATAATCCCATCCTATACTGAAAAGATTAACATTAATAAATACAAATAATTATATGTATTTCAAAGATGATGGCTTATGTTAGTGGTGTAATGGTTTAGATGCTTGCTTATGTTCTGGGTGTGGTGTCCCGAGTTCGAATCCCGGGAGGATCATATGCTTTCCTTAACCTCTGAAGTGCGCATGGGGGTAATTGGAAACGTCCCCCTGTGCTGACGTATTTGAGGTGTTTCCGTCACTAAAATATTCATTGTGCCATTAATAGCATTAATACTTATCCATATGCGCCTATTATGGGTTGATTATAAAGGTATTAACCTGAAACAACAATAAAACGAGTGAAAACAGCGTTTGGATGGTCAAAATCGGAGATATAGCCCGCGAGTTGTATAATGTATGGGTGAGGCAATCTGCTTTCCCGCCAATTTCCCCCCAAGGCCACTGAGACACAGTCGATCGATACTCTCTCTCTCTCTTTTGCACTCGCTTGCTATCAGTGATGACCACACCCTCCAATCGGATTTCTAATGTTAGCACAAAAATATACCTCAGAATAAGGGAATAACAGGGAAAATAGGTGATAACTGAAGGAGAGGAGGAAAGTGGGGAAGGAGGGGAGGTAGAGGACTGAGATTTTGCATGGCCCAGGGGCCAAAAAAAAAAAAAAAAATAAAAAAAAAAAAATATAATTTTTTTTTTTTTTTTTCGATGTCAAAAGTTGATTTTTGTTTTCTCTGACTCTTAAGAGTCTCCCCGCAGTTCGAATCCCGGGAGGATCATATGCTTTCCTTAATGTATTCTAGTGCATTGGGGTTTGTAATGGAGGATTAATGTTAAGAGCGGGGTGTCCCTCAGTTATATATATCATCAGTTTACATTTTAAGGCCAGGTGTTGATTTTGCTGTCTAGACTTCAATCAAGCTTAACCCCTTCTGTACCAGGGACGTCCTTTCTATCATATTCTGGCAACTATTAGACGAATGTATTAAGCTTAGGAAGGACATCTAGTAACAATAAGGCTTCAGTATATCTCAACCAACCACTTTACCTACCACACAACCTACCTAAGAGGAAATAATATCGTCAAAATAAAGCTAGAATAAAATATAGCACACGTCGCTGGTACTCAAAGGGTTAAAGAAAATGTCCCCAAGACACCCCCTTAGAGATAAATGTGTACATTTTCGGTAAAAACATGTCCCGGCCAAAGGCCACTCTCGCTCGCCAGGAAAAAATCGACACCTGAATGGCACGAAAGGTCTCAACATTTACATAAATGGTGTGAAAGGTCTTAAAATCGCCAAACTATAGATGGGGCGAACGTTTTAAAATCCCAAAACTAATGGGGCTAAACACGAGGAAGAAGGGAATCCACAAAATAACACCCTCAAGTAAAAATCTCCCCTTTAGTCACCTATAAAAGCATGTCAGTTCTAACAACTATGGTAACTCGTGATAAGTTATAGTCAAAGATATATTTAAAGGGGGTCACCGGCTTTATTATTTAAGGGGGGTCACCGGCTTTATTATTTAAGGGGGGTCACCGGTTTTATTATTTAAGGGGGGTCACCGGCTATATATTTAAGGGGGGTCACCGGCTATATATTTAAGGGGGGTCACCGGCTATATATTTAAGGGGGGTCCGGCTTTATTATTTAAGGGGGGTCACCGGCTTTATTATTTAAGGGGGGTCACCGGCTTTATTATTTAAGGGGGGTCACCGGCTTTATTATTTAAGGGGGGTCACCGGCTTTATTATTTAAGGAGGGTCACCGGCTTTATTATTTAAGGGGGGTCACCGGCTTTATTATTTGTATCTCCTTTTCACTCTTTCCCTGGTTTGTATCCATTGGGTCCCATTCAGCAAACTGTTTTAAGACGTTTATCCCCATCCAGGTGTCGATTTCTTCCTGGCGAGCGATAGCGAGCCAGCATTGTATGGAGAAATCCGGCTTCGCCGGAGAAATTTTTCTATCGAAAAATTTACAAATTTAGCTTGCTGTCAAAACAAAAATATTTATATGCTGGCTCGCTACCGCTCGCCAGGAAAATATTGACACCTGGATGGGGGTAAATGTCCTTAAACAGTAGGGTGAATGGAGCCAAATGGATACAAGGCAAAGAGAGAGGGACAGAAAGAGAAAACAAGCGAGGTGGGCGTATTTATTGGCTTATTGTTTTATCTTATTATTATTGTTTACTTTCCTCCCTAGACCTCTATCAAGCTGTAAACAAACACCCCCTAGACCTCTATCAAGCTGTAAACAAACACCCCCTAGACCTCTATGAAGCTGTAAACAAACACCCCCTAGACCTCTATCAAGCTGTAAACAAACAGCCCCTAGACCTCTATCAAGCTGTAAACAAACACCCCCTAGACCTCTATCAAGCTGTAAACAAACACCCCCTAGACCTCTATCAAGCTGTAAACAAACAGCCCCTAGACCTCTATCAAGCTGTAAACAAACAGCCCCTAGACCTCTATCAAGCTGTAAACAAACACCCCCCTAGACCTCTATCAGCTGTAAACAACAGCCCCTAGACCATCAAGCCTAAACAAACACCCCTAGACCATCAAGCTTAAACAAACACCCCTAGACCTCTATCAAGCTGTAAACAAACACCCCCTAGACCTCTATCAAGCTGTAAACAAACACCCCCTAGACCTCTATCAAGCTGTAAACAAACAGCCCCTAGACCTCTATCAAGCTGTAAACAAACACCCCCTAGACCTCTATCAAGCTGTAAACAAACAGCCCCTAGACCTCATCAAGCTGTAAACAAACACCCCCTAGACCTCTATCAGCTGTAAACAAACACCCCTAGACCTCTATCAAGCTGTAAACAAACACCCCTAGACCTCTATCAAGCTGTAAACAAACAGCCCCTAGACCTCTATCAAGCTGTAAACAAACACCCCCTAGACCTCTATCAAGCTGTAAACAAACAGCCCCTAGACCTCTATCAAGCTGTAAACAAACAGCCCCTAGACCTCTATCAAGCTGTAAACAAACACCCCCTAGACCTCTATCAAGCTGTAAACAAACAGCCCCTAGACCTCTATCAAGCTGTAAACAAACACCCCCTAGACCTCTATCAAGCTGTAAACAAACACCCCCTAGACCTCTATCAAGCTGTAAACAAACACCCCCTAGACCTCTATCAAGCTGTAAACAAACACCCCCTAGACCCCCCTTCAAGATAAACAAACACCCCCTAGACCCCCTTCAAGCTGTAAACAAACACCCCCTAGACCCCCCTTTAAGATAAAAAAAACACCCCCTAGACCCCCTTAAAGATAAACAAACATCCCCTAGACCCCCCTTCAAGATAAACAAACACCCCCTAGACCCCCTTCAAGCTGTAAAAACACCCCCTAGACCCCCTTCAAGCTGTAAAAAACACCCCCTAGACCCCCCTTCAAGCTGTAAAAAACACCCCCTAGACCCCCCTTCAAGATAAACAAACACCCCCTGGAACCCCCTTCAAGATAAACAAACACCCCCTGGAACCCCCTTCAAGATAAACAAACACCCCCTAGACCCCCAAACAAGCACCCCCTAGACCCCCAAACAAGCACCCCCTAGACCCCCAAACAAGCACCCCCTAGACCCCCTTCAAGATAAACAAGCACCCCCTAAACCCCCCTTCAAGATAAACAAACCCCCCTAGATCCCCCTTCAAGATAAACAAACCCCCCCTAGACCCCCCTTCAAGATAAATTTGTAAAGTTTATGGTAGAAAAATGCCCCGGCCTCTTGAAATTACAGGCTCGCTATCGCTCGCCAGGAAAATATCGACACCTAAAATGGCACGAAAGGTCTTAACATTGACAACAGAATGGAGCGTAAAGTCTTACAATCGCCAAACTAATGGGCCGAACGTCTTAAAATCTAAAAAAAAACAAAAAAACAATGGGGCTAAGCACGAGGGAGAAGGAGGACCAGAAAACCGGGCCATAACAACTGCTTCGTGTTAACCCTATCTGTGCCGGCGACAGTCTTGGGATTTATAGTCTAGCTATATTTAGACCATTTTGCGCAGTTTAAGGGGACATGGGCTGTTTTTCTGGTCAGCCTTCTCCCTCATGCTTACCCCCAGTAGTTCTCAGATGTTATGACGTTCGGCCCATTAATTTGGCGATTTTAACACCTTTTGCCCCATTTCGTTGTCAATTTTAAGACCTTTCGTGCCATTTAGATGTCGATTTTTTCCTGGCGAGCGATAGCGAGCCTGTAATCTTAAGAGTAACCGCCGGGAAATTTTTCTACCGAAAAATGAACAAATTAATCTAGAAAGGGGATCTGATGGATGTTTTATTAAGTTTGATGGAGGTCTAGGCAGGAAACTAAAACAAATAATAAATAAATGAAAAACTCTACCAAAAAGTGAACCAAGAGGGATATATGGTAGCTAAAAAACATTAATAGAGATAGTCCCTAGCCTTTTAAACATTAATAGAGATAGTCCCTAGCCTTTTAAACATTAATAGAGATAGTCCCTAGCCTTTTAAACATTAATAGAGATAGTCCCTAGCCTTTTAAACATTAATAGAGATAGTCCCTAGCCTTTTAAACATTAATAGAGATAGTCCCTAGCCTTTTAAACATTAATAGAGATAGTCCCTAGCCTTTTAAACATTAATAGAGATAGTCCCTAGCCTTTTAAACATTAATAGAGATAGTCCCTAGCCTTTTAAACATTAATAGAGATAGTCCCTAGCCTTTTAAACATTAATAGAGATAGTCCCTAGCCTTTTAATTGGTAGACGTCCTTCCTAAGCTCAATACAAGCAACACGTTAATTATAATAGCTAACTCGTAATAGCCTAGACTCTAGATTAAAGGGGAGATGGGTCGATTTTTGTGGACCCCTTTCTTCCTCGTGTTTAGCCCCATTAGTTTTGAAATGTTATGACGTTCGGCCCATTAGTTTGACGATTTTAACATCTTTAACTCCATGTCGTTGTCAATTTTAAGACCTTTCGTGGCATTTAGCTGTCGACTTTTTTTTCCTGGCGAGCGATAGCGAGCCTGTAATTAGGAAATGTTTCTACCAAAAAATGTACAAACTTATCTTGAGGGGGGGGGGGGGGGTGTCTAGGGGGTGTTTTTCTAAGTTTGAGGGAGGTCAAACAGGAAACTAAACAATATATGAATACAAACAGCCACCAGCTCCTTAGTAAGGTTAAGGGGAGATTTCCACTTGAGGGATTTTTTTCTTGACTCCTTTCTCCCTCATGTTTAGCCCTATTACTTTTCTAATTTTAAGACGTTCGCCCCATTATTTTGACGATTTTAAGAATCGACCCATTTCTGTCAATTTTAAGACCTTTCGTGCCATTTAGGTGTCGATTTTATGAAGCTTCGGAAGCATATATGGTTAGCTATGAGGATTCATTGAGATAGTCTGTAGTTTTTTAATTAGTAAACGTCCTTCCTCAGCTGAGTAAAAATCTCTAGTAGTAGTTAGAATAAAGTTAAAAGGCCGGCACCGGTACTGAAAGGGTTAAGAGTAGGTAAGGTTCTAGGTTAGCTATTAAGGGGAGGGAGACCGTTTTTCTGGACCCCCTTCTCCCTAATGTTTAGCCCCACTAGTTTTGAGATTTTAAGACGTTCGGCCCATTAGTTTGGGGATTTTAACACCTTTCGCCCCATTTCGTTGTCATTTAGGTGCCGATTTTTTCCTGGCGAGCGATAGCGAGCCTGTAAATTTAAGAGGAACCGGCCTTTGGCCGGGAAATTTTTCTACCGAAAATTGTACAAATTTATCTTGAAGGGGGGTCTAGGGGGTGTTTTTCTAAGCTTGATGGAGGTCTAGGGAGGAAACTAAAAAATTGTATGAATAAATGAATTAAAAGACCAAACAAACGGCCAGTCTCCCCTTAACTGTGGTAAGGTGTAAACAGCTATACTCGGTTTATTTAGAGCTGGCGATAAATTGAATCCCTTAACAGCTAATTTATCGATACTTAAGGGGAAAATATGAAACTACTATGTGTCTGCATCATATCAAGACGAGGTATATATAATTAGCACCATATATGTCACTACAAAATATTCAAATTAACCGATAAATCTTGACGGGAACTTTGCAATTTACCGTCAGTTGAAAAGAGACAGACTCTATATGAGTAAAACCAAAGTTGCTTAAGGGGAGGTGGGCCGTTTATTTGGTCTATTAATTCAAATATTCCTCTATTTCTTAGTTTCCTTGCTAGACCTCCATCAAACTTAAAAAACACATCCATTAGATTCCCCTTCTAGGTTAATTTGTACATTTTTCGGTAGAAAACATTCCTGGCCGAAGACTGATTCTTCCAAAATTACAGGCTCACTATCGTTCGCCGGGAATAAAATCGACACCAAAATAGCATGAAAGTTCTAAATATTGTCAAGGAAATGGGGTGAAAGGTCTTACAATCGCCAAACTAATGATCCGGACGTCCTAAAATCTGAAAACTAATGGGGCTAAGCATGAGGAAAAAGGGGGACGAGAAAAACGGCCCATGTCCCCTTAAGATCAGGCAGGTGAGACATAACAATCAATCCATGCTAGGTAATTCTATAGGTTACCTCCTCTAAACGGCCCATGTCCCCTTAAGATCAGGCAGGTGAGACATAACAATCAATCCATGCTAGGTAATTCTATAGGTTACCTCCTCTAAACGGCCCATGTCCCCTTAAGATCAGGCAGGTGAGACATAACAATCAATCCATGCTAGGTAATTCTATAGGTTACCTCCTCTAAACGGCCCATGTCCCCTTAAGATCAGGCAGGTGAGACATAACAATCAATCCATGCTAGGTAATTCTATAGGTTACCTCCTCTAAACGGCCCATGTCCCCTTAAGATCAGGCAGGTGAGACATAACAATCAATCCATGCTAGGTAATTCTATAGGTTACCTCCTCTAAACGGCCCATGTCCCCTTAAGATCAGGCAGGTGAGACATAACAATCAATCCATGCTAGGTAATTCTATAGGTTACCTCCTAAACGGCCCATGTCCCCTTAAGATCAGGCAGGTGAGACATAACAATCAATCCATGCTAGGTAATTCTATAGGTTACCTCCTCTAAACGGCCCATGTCCCCTTAAGATCAGGCAGGTGAGACATAACAATCAATCCATGCTAGGTAATTCTATAGGTTACCTCCTCTAAACGGCCCATGTCCCCTTAAGATCAGGCAGGTGAGACATAAAAATCAATCCATGCTAGGTAATTCTATAGGTTACCTCCTCTAAACGGCCCATGTCCCCTTAAGATCAGGCAGGTGAGACATAACAATCAATCCATGCTAGGTAATTCTATAGGTTACCTCCTCTAAACGGCCCATGTCCCCTTAAGATCAGGCAGGTGAGACATAACAATCAATCCATGCTAGGTAATTCTATAGGTTACCTCCTCTAAACGGCCCATGTCCCCTTAAGATCAGGCAGGTGAGACATAACAATCAATCCATGCTAGGTAATTCTATAGGTTACCTCCTCTAAACGGCCCATGTCCCCTTAAGATCAGGCAGGTGAGACATAACAATCAATCCATGCTAGGTAATTCTATAGGTTACCTCCTCTAAACGGCCCATGTCCCCTTAAGATCAGGCAGGTGAGACATAACAATCAATCCATGCTAGGTAATTCTATAGGTTACCTCCTCTAAACAGCCCATGTCCCCTTAAGATCAGGCAGGTGAGACATAACAATCAATCCATGCTAGGTAATTCTATAGGTTACCTCCTCTAAACGGCCCATGTCCCCTTAAGATCAGGCAGGTGAGACATAACAATCAATCCATGCTAGGTAATTCTATAAGTTACCTCCTCTAAACGGCCCATGTCCCCTTAAGATCAGGCAGGTGAGACATAACAATCAATCCATGCTAGGTATTTCTATAGGTTACCTCCTCTAAACGGCCCATGTCCCCTTAAGATCAGGCAGGTGAGACATAACAATCAATCCATGCTAGGTAATTCTATAGATTACCTCCTCTAAGCGGCCCATGTCCCCTTAAGATCAGGCAGGTGAGACATAACAATCAATCCATGCTAGGTAATTCTATAGGTTACCTCCTCTAAACGGCCCATGTCCCCTTAAGATCAGGCAGGTGAGACATAACAATCAATCCATGCTAGGTAATTCTATAGGTTACCTCCTCTAAATGGCCCATGTCCCCTTAAGATCAGGCAGGTGAGACATAACAATCAATCCATGCTAGGTAATTCTATAGGTTACCTCCTCTAAACGGCCCATGTCCCCTTAAGATCAGGCAGGTGAGACATAACAATCAATCCATGCTAGGTAATTCTATAGGTTACCTCCTCTAAATGGCCCATGTCCCCTTAAGATCAGGCAGGTGAGACATAACAATCAATCCATGCTAGGTAATTCTATAGGTTACCTCCTCTAAACGGCCCATGTCCCCTTAAGATCAGGCAGGTGAGACATAACAATCAATCCATGCTAGGTAATTCTATAGGTTACCTCCTCTAAAGTCGGGTAATAGTTGAGATGCCAGGTTAAGGGGAAGTATTTTTGTAACCCCCTTCTCCTTCATGTTTAGCCCCACTAGTTTTCAAACACACATTATGACTTACATACATCAAGTTAGATTTTAAGGGAAGGTTTTGAATTTGATGTCTAGACCTCAATCAAGCTTAGAGAAAATGTCCCCAAGACCCCCCTTCAAGATAAATGTGTAAATTTTTCGGTAGAAAAATGTCCCGGCCGAAGGAAGTTTTCTCCTAGAGTTACAGGCTCGCTATCGCTCGCCAGGAAAAAATCGACACCTAAATGGCACAAAAGTTATATATATTGACAAAGAAATGGGGCGAAAGGTCTTAAAATCGTCAAACTAATTGAACGAACGTCTTAAAATCTCAAAGTTAATGGGACTAAACATGAGGGATAAAAAGCAACTACCTTCACCTTATTAACCCTTCCAAGTTCCAGTACCAGTCATGTATTTTAATAGATTTCACCTACATTCAGACAATTGTATGAAGCTTAGGAAGGATATACGGTAGCTCAAAGGATAAATTGGGATAGTCTGTAGTCTTTTAATAGGATATATGGTAGCTCAAAGGATAAATTGGGATAGTCTGTAGTCTTTTAATAGGATATATGGTAGCTCAAAGGATAAATTGGGATAGTCTGTAGTCTTTTAATAGGATATACGGTAGCTCAAAGGATAAATTGGGATAGTCTGTAGTCTTTTAATAGGATATATGGTAGCTCAAAGGATAAATTGGGATAGTCTGTAGTCTTTTAATAGGATATATGGTAGCTCAAAGGATAAATTGGGATAGTCTGTAGTCTTTTAATAGGATATATGGTAGCTCAAAGGATAAATTGGGATAGTCTGTAGTCTTTTAATAGGATATATGGTAGCTCAAAGGATAAATTGGGATAGTCTGTAGTCTTTTAATAGGATATATGGTAGCTCAAAGGATAAATTGGGATAGTCTGTAGTCTTTTAATAGGATATATGGTAGCTCAAAGGATAAATTGGGATAGTCTGTAGTCTTTTAATAGGATATATGGTAGCTCAAAGGATAAATTGGGATAGTCTGTAGTCTTTTAATAGGATATATGGTAGCTCAAAGGATAAATTGGGATAGTCTGTAGTCTTTTAATAGGATATATGGTAGCTCAAAGGATAAATTGGGATAGTCTGTAGTCTTTTAATAGGATATATGGTAGCTCAAAGGATAAATTGGGATAGTCTGTAGTCTTTTAATAGGATATATGGTAGCTCAAAGGATAAATTGGGATAGTCTGTAGTCTTTTAATAGGATATATGGTAGCTCAAAGGATAAATTGGGATAGTCTGTAGTCTTTTAATAGGTAGACGTCCTTCTTAAGGGGAGATTTCCACTAGAGGGATATTTTGTTGGACCCATTTCTCCCTCATGCTTAGCCCCATTGCTTTTGAGATTTTAAGATGTTTGCCCCATTAGTTTGGCGATTTTAAGAACTTTCGCCCCATTTCTGTCAATTTTAAAGATTTAGGTGTTGATTTTTCCCTGGCGAGCGATAGCGAGCCTGTAATTTAAGAGGAACTGGCCTTCGGCCAGGACATTTTTCTACCGAAAAATGTACACATTTATCTTGAAAGGGGGTCTAGGGGGGGTAATTTTAAGCTTGATGGAGGTATAGAGAACAGACTAAAAACCTCCCCTTAAGCTGAATACAACCGTCTATTAGTTGATGGAGGTATAGAGAACAGACTAAAAACCTCCCCTTAAGCTGAATACAACCGTCTATTAGTTGATGGAGGTATAGAGAACAGACTAAAAACCTCCCCTTAAGCTGAATACAACCGTCTATTAGTTGGCCGAATATAACGACAAGGACGTCACCGGTACAGTAGGGGTTAAGGGGACGTTATTCTATATTATTTAGTTATTTCTTATCATTACCGGTATATATATATTGGTTTTAGTTTGTTCCCATGACCTCTATCAAGCTTAAAGAAACACCATCACAAAGACCCCCTTCGAGATGAATTTGTACATTTTTCGGTAGATAAATGTCCCGGTTCCTCCTAAAATACAGACTCTCTATTGCTCGCCAGGAAAAAAATCGACACCTACTGTAAATGGCACGAAAGGTCTTAATATTTACAAATAAATGGACGAAAGTATTAAAATTAGAAAACTAATGGGGCTAAACATGAAGGCGAAGGGGGTCCAGCAAAACCCCATATACAATATAATAGTTAAGGTCAGTAAGAGAATGAATGAATGGTAAGGTGGGTGATAGGAAAGTTGAGGGAGTGGTGGGAGGGTGGGGGGTACCATCAGAGGTGAATGGGAATGGTAGTGCACTTGTGGACGTATGTGTGGGGAGGAGGCTGTGGATAGCCAACACCTTCTTCCGACACAGAATTATCCACAGGTACACGTGGAAACGGATGTTGACGATGAAGGATAAGACAGTGGTGGAACGAAAGTCATTGATTGATTATGTATGTGTGGATGAACGAATGAAGAAATCTGTGATGGATGCTAGGGTGTATAGGGGTATTGGAGGGGGTCTGTCTGATCATTATGTAGTGATAGCTAAGGTTAGGATACAAAAGAAGTGGGTGAGGAGAGCGGGAGGGAGGCGAGAGGAGGGTGGAATGGTGAGGAGGGTGGAGAGGTTGCAGGAGGAGGCCAGGGAGGAGTACAGGAGAGCAGTGGAAAGACGACTAGGTGGGTTCGACCTGGAAGTTATGGAGGAAGTGGAGGAGATGAGCAAGGTGTTTAAGGATGAGATCTGTGCAGCATGTGAGGAGGTGTGTGGAGTGAGGAGAAGAGGAGGGGAGTGAAAGGTACAGCATGGTGGACAGAAGAGGTAAGAATAGCTGTGGAAGAAAAGAAGAAAGCATATAGAGAGTGGTTGGGTAGTAGAGGGAATGAAGATTCCGAGAGACAGAAACGAGCGAGGTACGTGGAGAGTAAGAGGGTGGTGAAGAGAGTAGTGAAGGAAAGTAAGAGAAGAGTAGATGAGGAATTTGGAAGGAATCTGAGTGTAAAATGGAGGGAGAGTAAGAAACTGTTCTGGAAAGAAGTCAAGAAAGTTAGGGAAGGTAGCAAGGGAAACAGTAAGGGTGTGAAAGATAAGAATGGGAGAATGCTAGCCGAGAAGCAAGAGAGAGTCGAAAGATGGAGGGAGTACTTCAGTGAGTTGCTAAATGAAAGGAATGAAGAGCCAGCAAACATAGCTGGATATGGTATGGGAGGAGAAGAAGAGAAGTAGTGGAGGAGGAGGTGGGGATCAGGAGGTCAGAAGTGTGGGAAGCCATGAAAAGAGTGAAGTTGGGGAAAGCACCAGGAACAGATGGAGTGTGTGGGGAAATGTTGAGGTATGGTGGTGAGATAGTGATAGAATGGGTATGGAAAATGTGCAAACTAGCATGGGAGAAGGGGAGTGCACCCGATGACTGGAAGACTGGCATAATAGTCCCCCTATATAAGGGCAAAGGGGAAAGAGGAGTGTGTGGTAACCACCGAGGAATATGTCTTCTAAGCGTAGTAGGGAAGGTATACAGTAGGGTAGTGATTGAGAGAGTGAGAGTGAGAATGGAGAAATGGATAGGCGACGAGCAGGGAGGTTTTAGGAAGGGAAGAGGATGTGTTGATCAGATTTTTACCCTGAATTGTGTTGTGGAGAAGTATCTGGAGAAGAAACAAAAGGTGTATGTTGCCTTTATGGACTTGGAGAAGGCCTATGACAGAGTGGATAGAGAAGGTTTGTGGAAAGTACTTAGAATATACGGAGTAGAGGGCAAGTTGCTGAAAGCAGTGAAGAGCATGTATGAGGGTGCAAAGGCGGCAGTACGTGTGGAGAGTGAGCAGAGCGAGTTCTTTGACCTGAATGTTGGTTTGAAACAGGGGTGTGTGATGTCCCCGTGGTTGTTTACTGTATATATGGATGGAGTTATGAAAGAAATACTATCAAGAGCAGTGGATGTTGGTGTATCGCTGAAAAGGGAGGGAATTGAGTGGAAGCTACCTATACTGCTGTTTGCGGATGATACAGTTCTGATGAGTTATAATGAATGGGAGTTGCAGGGTCTGGTAAATGAGTTTGGAACAGTGTGCGAAAAACAGAATTTGAAGGTAAATACGGGGAAGAGCAAGGTTATGGTCTTCGAAAGGGGTGAAGTCACAGAGTGTGAGGTGAAGCTGAACGGTCAGGCTATAGAGATCGTCAACTCTTTTAAGTATCTGGGCAGTGTGTTGAGTAAAGATGGGACTATGGATGAAGAGGTGCGGGAGAGGGTACAACAGGGGAAGAGGGTTGTAGGAACGCTAAAAGCAGTAACAAGAAATAGGGTGGTCAGTATGGAAGTGAAGAAGTCCTTGCATGACAGTGTGGTAATCCCGACACTGACTTACGGAAGCGAAGCATGGACGTTGGTTGAGAGACTCAGACCAAGAGTGAGAGCAGTGGAAATGAATTACTTAAGGAGTGCGTGCGGAGTTACATGGAGGGATAGACAGACTAATGAGGAAGTAAGAAGGAGGTGTGGTGTGGAGGTAGATTGCTGGAAAGTGTGAAAAGGAACAACTTGAGATGGTTCGGCCATATGGAACGTATGGAAAGCGAGAGAATTACTAAGAGGGTGTACGAGAGCGAGGTGGAGGGACAGAGGGGGAGAGGTAGACCGAATATGAGGTGGAAGGATGGAGTGAGGAACTACATGAACGAAGGCGGTGCTGGTTGGGGGGAGGGGCGTCGACTGACTGGGGACAGAGGTGCATGGGGGCGGTTCGTTCGTGGCCACCCCTTCGGGGATCACGGCGTCAGGCAATAGATAGATAGATAGATAGTAAGAGAAGAGGTAAATATCCTAGGTTATTTAGCTATCCTTGTAGGTGGGAGGCAAGGTCAAGGTCAGAGTTGTATTTACTAGTATATATTTGGTTATAATATATTTAAATATTTATTCATGATTTTTAGTTTCCTCCCAAGACCTCCATCAAGCTTTAAAAAATACCCAAACACCTCTCTTAGACAAACATTTGTAAATTTTTCGGTAGGAAAATGTCCCGGTCGAAGGCTGGTTCCTTTTAAATTACAGGCTCGCTATCGCTCGCCAGGAAGACATCGACACCTAAATGGCACAAGGTCATAAAATCGCAACACTAATGGGGCTAAACGTGAGGGGTCCATAAAAACCAAATCTGCCCTTAGCTATACTGTAAGTGTATATAGGTAAAGGTCAAGGCAGAGAGACAGACCACCACCACCACTACCACCACCACCACCACCTCCAGAGAGAAAACACACACCAGCTGCCCCGGACCAGGAAGGGACAACACACAACATAATATTATTATGGTGGTGGTGGTGGAGGGGGGGGGGGGGGGGAGCACTAGGTATACGTAGCACCAATACCAATATGGATTAAGGGGGGATGGCCGTATTTATTGGCATATCTATTTAGCTATCTTTTTAATATTTGTTATAGTTTCTTCCCTAGACCTCCATCGAGCTTAAAAACACATCCTCAAGACCCCCTTTCGAGATAAATTTGTATATTTTTCGGTAGAACAATGTCCTGGCCGAAGGCCGGTACCTCCATAAATACAGGCTCGCAATCGCTCGCCAGGAAACAAATCGACACCTAAATGGCTAGAAAGTCCTTAATATTGACAGAGAAAGGTGGCGAAAGGTCGGCAGACTAATGGGTTGTTGTTGTTGTTGTTCCCTAAGCTGCCTGGCCGAACAGCCCCGAGTCCCTGAGAAAGGCCATGGCCACGATCGGGCTTTCCCACAGAGCTCTCATTGAGTGTAGATTGTGTTGTTGGCGTAAGTGGTTGTGTGAAATGCAGTCTTCTATGATGTGTTTAATGGTATGGGGTGCTGTGTTACATCCCGGGCAGGCGTCGACAACGGAGTCATCCAGTCTCTTCTGATAGCTCAGGAGAGCCGGATGGTGTCCGCATCTCAGCCTGGCCAGGTGGACTCTGTCCTCGCGAGGAAGGGAGGATTCGGAAGGATGGATTTCGGGAGGTCGTGCATGCAGCTGTGTGTTGTCTGTGAGTGAGTGGATGGATCGGTGAGAGATATGAGTATGGATGTGCTTCTGGATGTTGGTTCGGGGTGGGCAGGGAGGGAGAGAGGACAATAATTGTGTGTGATACCGTGTGCTGGGTGTTGTTTTGATATTTCTTGGTGTCTGTGGGTGTGTTGCCATGTAGTTTAGTGGGTGGTCTTGGTTCGTGGAGGCTGCTGCCAGGAATTGAGTGCCTCTCATGTCCAGATGGTCTTTGACTTTGAGGATTTTGGTTTCTTGATGTAGGTGATCTGTGGGTGCAGTAGCTGTGCAGCCTGTAATGATCTTCAGGGCTTTGTTTTGAATAGTCTGTAAGGTCTTATGATGTGTTTCAGCTAGGTTAGAAGCCCGGCTGGGCTTGCGTATTCCATCACTGATCTTATGTATTGTTTATATACTGTGGTGGTAGTTTCTTTGTTGTGTCCAAATTTTGTGTGAGCAAGTGACCTGAGGGCGTTAAGTCTGGGTGTCAGTTTCTTTTTAATGTTTGTGGTGTGCTGTTTGAATGTCATATGAGTATCATATGTTACTCCTAGGATTTTGGGTGTGTGTGTATGTGTTAGGGGTGTGTTGTTTATGGTGAGTTGAGGGATGTATTCGTGTTCTCCTGTCCAACTTGTGAGCAGGGTTGCGGTGGATTTGGCTGGGGCTAGATTAAGTCTGTTTGTAGTGCACCAGCCATGTAGTGTGTTGAGATAGGGTTGAAGGAGATCTGTTGCTCTTTTTGGGTCATGGTGTGTGCATGTGAGTGTTATGTCATCTGCATAGGAGGCTAAGTTTATTTGGGGCGTATTGGGTGTAGTTATATCGTGCATGTACAGATTGAAGAGTGCGGGCGATAGGACGGATCCTTGTGGGACTCCGTTTGGAAAGTTTCTGATTTTAGATGACTGACCGGCAAAAGATACGTGTGCACATCTGCCTGCTAGGAAGTTGGCCAGCCACCGTTTTGTGTTGTTGTGCATGTTTGTGTTGTAGATTTTGTTTGTTAGGTTGTGGCGGGGGATGGCATCGAAGGCTTTACTAATGTCGAGTGTGGCTAATAGTGATCTGTGTGGTGGTCTAGCTGAATTGATGCCGTCGAAAGCTCTTTGTGTAAGGTCTGTGAGAAGAGTGTTTGTGGAGTGCAGTGGCCTAAAGCCATGTTGTGTTGGAGCTAGGGGTAGGTCAGGTGTAATTAGTTGTAATACTAGGCGTTCCATGACTTTGGAGGGGGAGCAAAGGAGTGTGATGGGGCGGTGCGAGGAGGGTAGCGTGGGGTCTTTGTTGGGTTTGGGGAAAGTGATGATGATACCATGCTTCCAAATGTCTGGTATTGTGTTGTGTGAATAGCTGTAGTTTGATATGTTAGTGAGTGCTTGTATGCCTTGTGGTCCCAGGTGTCTGAGGTGTATGTTGCTTATGTTGTCTAGGCCACAGGCGGGTGAGTGCTTGAGATTGTTGATGATATGCTTTGTCTGGTGATTGGTGAAGGGTGTATAGTCAGGGTCTGTGGGGAATTGTCTCTTACGTCGGATGACACGTCGGTCGTCTTTGTGAGGTTTTAGGTGGCTGACATGTGAAAAGTGATTGATGAGAGTGTTTGCTTGTTGTTTACATGAAGGAGTAGAGTCTGTTGTTGTGATTGCAGCATGTGATTGTGTTGTGTTGCTGTTGGAAAGTGTGATGCTGTTTAGTGTTTTGTATAGTTTTTTGGGGTTTGTTTTGTGATCAAGTGTTTGTAGGAAGTTATTCCAATTTAGTTTTTGTTGTTCTTGTATTTTGTTGTTAGTTTGGGTGTTGAGTGCTTGAATTTGTTGTGTGATGTCTTGTGTGTGGGGTGCTGGGGAGTGTTTCAGTATGTCGCGTTGTCTGATGAGGTTTTGAATTTCTGGTGTGAAGTTGGGGTTGTGTCTTTTTCTGTTACCTCTTGGAATGTGTTTCTTGTCAGCGTTTTGGATAGTTTTATTGAGTATGTGTACAGCATTGTTGATGTTAGTGATGGGTGTACTGTTTAGAGTTGTGAAGTGTTGTTCTGTCTCATTTGTGAATGCTTCCCAGTTAGCTCTTTTATAATTGGTGTATGTGTGTTTGTGGCTAGCTGGGGTGAGTCTGGTTTTGGTGGTGATAATGATCGGGAGGTGGTCAGAGCCTAAGGTTCTGACCACCCTCCAGGATGTTGTGGGGGCGAGTTCTGGGGAGCAAAAGGTGATGTCTGGAGATGATGGGTTATAGAGGGCTTGGTGAGGAATATGGGTATGTTGATGGATGTCGTTAAGGATGATGAGGTTATCGGTTTGGTTTTGTAGTACCAGCCCTCTGTCTGTGTCGGGGTTGTCGACAAACCAGGCCGACGTCTTGGCGTTGAAGTCACCACCCAGGATGATGTGTGGGTGTGTGGGGTGTTTGTGATGTGTTGTAAGTGTGGTCTGTATTCATTTGGTACTGTAGGGGATGTTTGGGGAGGGATGTATGTGTTTATGATGGTTATGTTGGAGTTGTTGCCAGTGCGTATTTTAATTGACTGTATTTCTGTTGTGTTATCATTTGGGGGGAGGAGTGATTTGGTTTGTACACTGGTTACTATGTATGATATTTCTTTGTGTACCAGGGTGATGAGTCCACCGCCCCCGCCGACAGCCCGGTCTTGTCTGATGGTGGTGAAATTATGAAATGTGGGTGTTTTTTGTGTTGTGCGGAGTTTTGTTTCTTGTAAGATGTCAATGTGTATGTTGTGTTGTTTGATGAAGTGTGAGAGTTCGTGTTTCTTTGTGTTGATGCCATCTATGTTCAGTTGAAGAATGTTAATGTTATGTGCACGATGTACGTTGGGTGCTGCTGCACGAGGATGGGGTGGGGGTGGGGGTGATGGGGGGGGTGGGGGTGAGGGAGGGGCTGGAGATTGGGATGGGTGAGTTGGGGGTGGGGATTGGGGAGCAGGAGATGGGGGTTGGAATGGATTAGGATGGGGTGTGGTGTGTTGAGTTGAGGATGTGGATGGTATGGGAAGGTTAGGTGGGTTAGGGAGGAGAGGTGGACGGGTTTTAGGGGGGGGAGTGGATGATATGGGAAGGTTAGGTGGGTTGGGGAGGAGAGGTGGACGGGTTTTAGGCGAGGGATTTGACTGGGAGAGGGAGGGGCATGAGGAACAGGTCCAGGTGTTTGTGTAGTGTTTCTTGGAGGCAAGTGTTGTGCAGGTGAAGTGGGTCCAGTTCCCACATGTGGGAACCCACTAATGGGTTGAACGTCTTAATATCTCAAAAGTAATGGGGCAAAACGTGAGTAAGAAGGGGGTCCAGAAAAAAACGACATACTTCCCCTTAACCCCTTCTGTACCGATCGACATTCTTTTGTATTTTATTCAGGCTACTAGCAATCGATTGTATTCAGTTTATGAAGGATCTCTAGCCATTATAAGGCTTCGAAGTAACTCAACCAACCCTCTTAACTACCACAGATCCTTTCTAAGCTTCATAACATCGTCTAAATATAGCTACAATAAAACATAACAGACGTCACTGGTACACATAATTGGTTAACCCCTTCTGTACCGGTGATGTACTTTTCATTATATTCTGGCAACTATTAGACGATTTTGTACAACTTAGGAAGGCCGTCTACTCATTAAAAGGTTATAGACTATCTCAATTTATCCTTTAAGGGGAGACTGGCCGTTTGTTTGGTCTATTAATTAATTTATTCATATATTTGTTTAGTTTCCTCCCTAGACCTCCATCAAACTTAGAAAAACACCCCCAAGATAAATTTGTAAATTTTTCGGTAAATAAATGTCCCGGCCGAAGGCCGGTTCCTCTTAAAATTGCAGGCTCGCTATCGCTCGCCAGGAAAAAATCGACACCTAAATGGCACGAAAGGTATTAAAATTGACAACGAAATGGGTTGAAAGGTGTTAAAATCGCCAAACTAATGGGCCGAACGTCTTATGATATCAAAGCTAGTGGGGCTAAACATTAGGGAGAAGGGGGTCCAGAAAAACGGTCTGCCTCCCCTTAAGCTACCATATATCCTTCCTAAGCTTCATAAAACCGTCTAAATATAGGTGAAATCGAATATAAAAGAAGTCGCTGGTACAGAATGGGTTACAAGTGATAACAATGGAGTGGAATACATTAGGACGTGATAAAGAAACAAGCTAGAGACGATTTAAGGAGGGATGGACCGTTTTTCTGGTCTCCTTTTATCCTCATGCTTATCCCCATTTGTTTTGAGATTTTAAGACGTTTGCCCCATTAGTTTGTCGATTTTAAGACCTTTCACCCCATTTCTTTGTCAATATTATGACCTTTCGTGTCCTTTAGGGTTCGATTTTTTCCTGGCGAGCGATAGCGAGCCTGTAATTGTGGAGGAAGCGGCCTTCGGCCGTGACAGTTTTCTACCAAAAACTGTACAAATTAATATCGAAGGGGGATCTAATGGATGTGTTGTTAAGTTAGATGGAGGTCTAGGGAGGAAACTAAAAACAATTATTAATATATAAATAAATAGACCCCGAAAAATAACCACAGTCCCCTTAAGAAAGAAAAAAAACAAAAACGCAAGAGACTGAACGAGTTTAGAAGGTTATAGAAACACCAGATACACAAGGAGTGGAAATGAGGCCAAGAGAGAATTATAATAAACAGTGATAGAGAAAAAAAAAAAAAAAAAAAAAAAAAAAAAAAAAAAAAAAAAAAAAAAAAAAAAAAAAAAAAAAGAGATAAATGTAAACAATGATAAATAAGGAAGTGGCAGTACGAGGAGCAAGGACAAACACAGAGAAACAAAAGAAAGAATAAATAAAGAAAATGGAAATAATAATATGTAAGAAAAGATATATACTGTATATATAGTGTGTAAATAAAGATATATATAGTGTGTAAATAAAGATATATATAGTGTGTAAATAAAGATATATATAGTGTGTAAATAAAGATATATATAGTGTGTAAATAAAGATATATATAGTGTGTAAATAAAGATATATATAGTGTGTAAATAAAGATATATATAGTGTGTAAATAAA
Source organism: Paralithodes platypus (assembly GCA_032716605.1). Lineage (NCBI taxonomy): Eukaryota > Metazoa > Arthropoda > Malacostraca > Decapoda > Lithodidae > Paralithodes > Paralithodes platypus. The sequence continues at coordinate 42,321,311 of CM064498.1, read as the reverse complement.
GATATATATAGTGTGTAAATAAAGATATATATAGTGTGTAAATAAAGATATATATAGTGTGTAAATAAAGATATATATAGTGTGTAAATAAAGATATATATAGTGTGTAAATAAAGATATATATAGTGTGTAAATAAAGATATATATAGTGTGTAAATAAAGATATATATAGTGTGTAAATAAAGATATATATAGTGTGTAAATAAAGATATATATAGTGTGTAAATAAAGATATATATAGTGTGTAAATAAAGATATATATAGTGTGTAAATAAAGATATATATAGTGTGTAAATAAAGATATATATAGTGTATAAATAAAGATATATATAGTGTGTAAATAAAGATATATATATATATATACCGTAGTGTTTAAATAAAGATATATATAGTGTGCAAATAAAGATATATATATAGTGTGTAAATAAAGATATATAGTGTGTAAATAAAGATACATATAGTGTGTAAATAAAGATATATATAGTGTGTAAATAAAGATATATATAGTGTGTAAATAAAGATATATATATATAGTGTAAATAAAGATATATATAGTGTGTAAATAAAGATATATATAGTGTGTAAATAAAGATATATATAGTGTGTAAATAAAGATATATATAGTGTGTAAATAAAGATATATATAGTGTGTAAATAAAGATATAAAGTGTGTAAATAAAGATATATATAGTGTGTAAATAAAGATATATATAGTGTGTAAATAAAGATATATATAGTGTGTAAATAAAGATATATATAGTGTGTAAATAAAGATATATATAGTGTGTAAATAAAGAGATATATATATATATACCGTAGTGTTTAAATAAAGATATATATAGTGTGCAAATAAAGATATATATATAGTGTGTAAATAAAGATATATAGTGTGTAAATAAAGATACATATAGTGTGTAAATAAAGATATATATAGTGTGTAAATAAAGATATATATAGTGTGTAAATAAAGATATATATATAGTGTAAATAAAGATATATATAGTGTGTAAATAAAGATATATATAGTGTGTAAATAAAGATATATATAGTGTGTAAATAAAGATATATATAGTGTGTAAATAAAGATATATATAGTGTGTAAATAAAGATATATATAGTGTGTAAATAAAGATATAAAGTGTGTAAATAAAGATATATATAGTGTGTAAATAAAGATATATATAGTGTGTAAATAAAGATATATATAGTGTGTAAATAAAGATATATATAGTGTGTAAATAAAGATATATATAGTGTGTAAATAAAGATATATAGTGTGTAAATAAAGATATATATAGTGTGTAAATAAAGATATATAGTGTGTAAATAAAGATACATATAGTGTGTAAATAAAGATATATATAGTGTGTAAATAAAGATATATATAGTGTGTAAATAAAGATATATATATATAGTGTAAATAAAGATATATATAGTGTGTAAATAAAGATATATATAGTGTGTAAATAAAGATATATATAGTGTGTAAATAAAGATATATATAGTGTGTAAATAAAGATATATATAGTGTGTAAATAAAGATATATATAGTGTGTAAATAAAGATATAAATAGTGTGTAAATAAAGATATATATAGTGTGTAAATAAAGATATATATATATGTATAGTGTGTAAATAAAGATATATATAGTGTGTAAATAAAGATATATATAGTGTGTAAATAAAGATATATATAGTGTGTAAATAAAGATATATAGTGTGTAAATAAAGATATAAATAGTGTGTAAATAAAGATATATAGTGTGTAAATAAAGATATATATAGTGTGTAAATAAAGATATATAGTGTGTAAATAAAGATATAAATAGTGTGTAAATAAAGATATATATAGTGTGTAAATAAAGATATATATAGTGTGTAAATAAAGATATATATAGTGTGTAAATAAAGATATAAATAGTGTGTAAATAAAGATATATATAGTGTGTAAATAAAGATATATATATGTATAGTGTGTAAATAAAGATATATATAGTGTGTAAATAAAGATATATAGTGTGTAAATAAAGATATATATAGTGTGTAAATAAAGATATATAGTGTGTAAATAAAGATATAAATAGTGTGTAAATAAAGATATATAGTGTGTAAATAAAGATATATAGTGTGTAAATAAAGATATATAGTGTGTAAATAAAGATATAAATAGTGTGTAAATAAAGATATATATAGTGTGTAAATAAAGATATATATAGTGTGTAAATAAAGATATATATATATAATATAGTGTGTAAATAAAGATATATATAGTGTGTAAATAAAGATATATATATAGTGTGTAAATAAAGACACACAACATTAATTAAGGGGCTAGTGGCTGTTTTTTTTTTCTTTTTTTCTATTAATTCATTTATTAATTTATTTATTATTTTCCTCGCTAGACCTCCATCAAGCTAAGAAAAACACCCCCTAGAGCCCCCTTCAAGATAAATGTGTAAATCCGGCCGAAAGTTCCCTATCGCTCGCCAGGAAAAAAATCGACACCTAAATGGCACGAAAGGTCTTAAAATTGACAACGAAATGGGGCGAAAGGTGTTAAAATGGTCAAACTAATGGGCCGAACGTCTAACAATCTGAAAACTAATGGGGCTAAACACGAGGGAGAAAAGGGTCCAGAAAAACGACCCCTCTCCCCTTAAAAGAACATACAGAGACAACACAAGACGAACGAGGAAGTGACCGAAGGAGATACGGAAGTGATATACGCTGATAAAATAACGAACACATAATGAAACTAAAGCTGGTATCACACGAGAGCTTTTATAGCAAACATTCGATGATCAACATTTTTCTGGCAACATTTTGGGAATATATTGTTCTGGTAACGGAAACTAGACTGATGATAGATGAATGTAAGTGAAAGAAATATTATTATTGTTTACCTTCTAAGCTGCCAGACCAGTGTTAAGGATAAATGATAAGGGAAAAAGTGCTCGTGTGATACCAGCTTAAGGCAGAAACTCCGGAAGACCTAATAATGACAAGGCAGAGACAAGAGCGGACAACATAGACGACTAAAAAGAAGATTAGGGGGGGGAGGGGGGGTAGTTTGCTTCCGAGACCTATTATACAGCATATCAAGCTAGGCATTTTGGCTCGAACGTCCCTTGATTTTGGCCCTGTCACTCTTTCAACTATGGGGGAGGCACTCGCTATAGGCAGTTCTGCCTTTTGCCTCCCTCACTCACATAGAAAAACAAAACAAAAACAAACAAAAAAACATCCCCAAGATAAACTTGTAGAACAAAAAAATATGTCTCTGCCGATGACCGGTTCCTCCCATATTAAAGGCTCGCTATCGCTCGCCAGGATAATATCGACACTTAAATGGCATGAAAGGTCTCAATATTTGGAAAAAATGGGGAGAAAGGTCTTAAAATCGCCAGACTAATGGAGCGAACATCTTAAAGTCCCAAAACTAATGGGGCTAAACAAGAGGGAGTAGGGGGTCCAGAATAACAAGAAACCTCGCTTTCAAGTCGATAGAAAAATTATTTGGAGACAATTGATTACTAAGCAAAAACGAAATCGATATTAAAATGAAAACCAAGACGTCGAATTAACTATAGTAGTAGTACAGAGAATAACGAAACAAATATCTCGAAAACCAAATCCGGAAGAGACCACGCGACAAGGAAGAAGAAAGCAGAGTCGGGCCAAATGAGGAAGAGAATAAAAAAAATGAGGCAAAGCGATATATATAAGAACTACTTTTTTTCAGAACTGCTTAGACAATGTGACGTGTCTAGGCGGAAGCAAATGGGGCAGGAAGTAATTTGGAAACAAGGTGAGGTAGGTGGGAGGACATGTGAGTTGACAGGTATTCAGTATATATATATATATATATATATATATATATATATATATAGAGAGAGAGAGAGAGAGAGAGAGAGAGAGAGAGAGAGAGAGAGAGAGAGAGAGAGAGAGAGAGAGGTGGGGGGTAGGGAAGGTATACTACAGGTAGACTTGTTAGAGAAAGCTACAACACAGTCTAGTAAAGCTAACCATGATGAACCACCTAGATAACGTACCTACATAACTAACATTATTCCCTAGCCACCCGTAACCTTCCCCCTCCCACCTAACATTATCCCCTAGCCTACTTCCCCTCCCTCCCACCGTCCTCCCCCCACCTTACCTCATATGGCCTAACCCTACCCATGTCACCCTACCTTCCCTCACGTGTATTTACTTCCCTCTTATAATTATGCATGTTACCATACACATGCAGGATTTGAACCAAGGATATCAAAATGTGTCTGAAACATGGTTAGAAAGATATATACGAGAGACAGTGTCCCATCAAGCCTATTCAAAAATCCTTTCTAGAGCCCATTGAGACCATTCAAAATCTTGGATGGCTTCATTGGATTCTTGTGAAGATTTTAGATGGTCTTGATGGACCCTAGGGCGTGATGTTAAGTGTCAAGTGTATGCTTCAATCAAAATGTCCGGTAGAATGAAGGTCCCTATTTAGACATTCAGTTTTAGCTCCTGACAAACAGTTTTATTTACTCGAGTTACAACATTTATTTAATCTTCCATGACGCCGTGCCTCTGTGGCCTGGATACAGTGAGGGTGTAGGGAGGGGTCGTCATCAGTGGGGTAGACTGACGAGATGTACGATATTAAAATTAAACAAAAATACTAAAACCGAAGTCGAGGAACCTATAGTAGGTAGTCCATATGGGCCAGGGTCAGCAATCGGTACCATCAGAGAGGGATTATAGCTACAGTTATAATCTACAAAATATTGTTCTTATTGTTGTATATGTATATTAGCTTGGGATGATAGCCTTGGTCACTGAGTTTTCATATCACATAATAGCCGTATATTGGAGTTTATGCTGAACGTTCGACCCCCCTGGTTGATAGGCCTACTGTTTCGCAGGATTTCGGGATCAGGACCATCGACTAATACACCTGCCTATCATTAGTTAAAATAGGACTTCAGAGGCTATAAACCCTTCTCGATTATTAAGCCAGTACACTGTAAGTCAAGAATAACGTCAGAACTGGAGCCCCTTTTCGAGAACTCCAGTCCCTTGACCCTGCCTATAGACTTGAACAATGCATAACATAAGACTGACCATCCACGTGCAAGTCCTGTCCATCCTGTCGAGGTGGTCTGGAGACCGTGAGGGTGTAGGGCGGGAGCGTCTTCTGTGGGGTGAAGCTGTCATGGCCGGGCAACATAGACTGACAGGCGGACCTGGGTACGGTATTATTCATACCAGACACACCACCCAATGTAGCAACCACCACACCCACAGCCACCCACACACCACACTGGCTCACGGCTCCCTGCATTATGCTTCTGAAATGGAAACAAGAAACATTGGTGAGAAACGCTGTTGGGGAGAGTAAAAGGGATATATTACACAGGACAGACCAAACAAGGCCATCGAGATATAATGGGTCTAAACATGAGGGAGAAGGGGATCCAAAAAAAGCGAGTACCTCCCCCTTAAGAGCCAATTCAAGAACATTCATTAGATACCCAACGGGCCACGACGCCTTCAATTATTTATGGGTAGGCCTACAGGACAAAAGTATTGCATGGAGCAATTATGATGTAATATTTTTTTCGAGAGGCTAATATTTTAATTTAGCATAATTATAACATCAGTAAATTGTGTTTCTCTTAGCCATCGTAATTGAAAAGCACTGTGGACCCTTATGAGCACCTGGCAATAGTTAGAGGGATCGCTGTTTGGGTTGGTCTCTCCTTGTTTGTAGCATCCTCTTTTGTCTACCCAATGTTGTCCAAAACTCTTTTCAGAATATCCCTTACTCTATGTCTTCCTCTTAAAGGGATAGTGGTTATTGTGGGGGGTCTATTTATTTATATACCGTATTCATTTATTTTTTAGTTTCCTACCTAGACCTCCATCAAACTTTAAAAAAAAACATCCATTAGATCCCCCTACGAGATTAATTTGTACATTTTTCGGTAGAAAAAGTCACGGCCGAAGGCCTTTTCCTCCACAATTATAGGCTCGCTATCGCTCGCCAGGAAAAAATTGACACCTAAAGGGCACGAAAGGTCTTAATATTGACAAACAAATGGGGCGAAATGTCTTAAAATCAACAAACTAATGGGGCAAATGTCTTAAAATCTCAAAACTAATGGGGATAAGTATGAGGAAGAAAGGGGACCAGAAAAGCGGCCCATCTCCCCTTAATAATCTTTAACTTTCCAAATTATATAGCCAAGTTCTGAAGCATCAGGAATATAATAAAGGCTTACAATATTGTACACTGGTGATGGGATGGTCTATCAGAGTGAGAACTGAGCGATCTCTGCCATACCCATAGCTTACTCTGACTGTTCCTTTTACTTTTATATTTTCTAGATCTCAAGTGACGGCGTCTCTTCCGTGGATTTACCTCCCAGTCTACCTAGATTGGAAGCCAAAGCGTCACATTTTTTCCTTTGCCCCTTAACTTTCTCTTCATAATTGCTGAGGGGCACAGGGCCCTGGGTGGGGCTTTGGTTTCCCGGGCGTTTCCGCACCCTCCTCAGCTCCCCGCCATGGAGTGGCTTCGGTCACCCAGGCTTTATTGTGGTCGGCAGTGAGGGTTCTGTGGGGGCGCACGGTTATGGCCTTGGCCTTGCTCGGGGCCATGGGGCTGTTCGGCCAGGCAGCTTGGGGAACAACAACAACAACAACAACAATATTGTACACACTGTCACTCCTTCAATTCCATTTGCTCCTTTTTAAAATATTGTCAATTTTATATTTACTAGTGTTCTGTTAATTCCTGTTTAACGCATACACTCCCTGTTTTTATTTTATCATTGTCACTTGTAATATTTTCCTCTATCAATTTTAGTAAAAAGAAAAAAAAAAGGCACGAATAAAAGGTAGGGCGAATAATATTCTTAAAACATTGCAATCGGTTGAATGGGGCTATCAACATTCATCACTTTACTGTACCCCCACCTCTCTCTCTCTCTCAGCCATATATACTCCATGATTGAGCCAAGATGAGAGTGTTGACCTAACCTATGTGTAGAAAGTCCCAGCAAGGTCAGCCAGGGATGACTTTGATGGCTGCGCTGACCTTCTGACCTTTTATTATACAATCCACTATTTCAGAGATTATAGGAGCGTAGGCAAGTGTTTGTTTATTTATTCCATTATTTTGATGTATAATAATTTGTTTTTCTGCCTCATTTAATTCATATGTATTTCTCGTTTGTTTGTTTATGTGTGTCTCTCCTTATGTCTGTCTATCACTCTATTTTAGTGGGATAATTCAAAAACTCATGAGAGGATTTAGACGAAACTTGGCCAGTGTCTTGTTTTGTTCATGCATTAAGATCAAGATATCTTGGTTAAAACTTGATGATCCAGTGCCCCTCGTGTTCTCCTTAAGGGGACGTTATTTTATCTACTGTATTTATATATTTGTCATTATTACCGGTATATATAATTGCTTTAGTTTGCTCCCAGACCTCAATCAAGCTCAATGAATAACATCCCCAAGACCCCTCTTCGAGATAAATTTGTACAATTTTCGGTAGAAAAATCTTTTGGCTTAAGGGGAGATTTTCACTTGAGGGATTTTTTTCTTTACCCCTTTCTCCCTCATGTTTAGCCCCATTGCTTTTGAGATTTTAAGACGTTCGCCCATTAGTTTGTCGATTTTAAGAACTTTCACCCCATTTATATCACTTTTAAGACCTTTAGTGCCATTTAGGTGTCGATTTTTTCCTGGCGAGCGATAGCGAGCCTGTAATTTAAGAGGAACCGGCCTTCGGCCGGGAAATTTTTCTACCGAAAAATGTACAAATTTATCTTGAAAGGGGGTCATGGGAGTGTAATTTCAAGCTTGATGGAAGTCTAGGAAACACACTAAAAACCTCCCCTTAACCCTTTGGCTGCGGCTATGTTTGGGCTATTTAGGGCATATTCAGGCACTCCTGAATGATAAATCAAGCATCTGCATTAAATGAAGTGTATTTTGCCAAAAACTAGGCGAAAATAGCTTCAAATGACACCAGAACGGGCCCCGTACGTGGTCTGGTTCACCCGCAGTGGTCCCAGTGAAACGCGGGAACCCCGCTATTATGTAACACTCGCTCGCTTGGCTACACTGGTGAGAGAGACAGAGAGACCCGCGCGAGACACAGCCTAGCTCAGTGAGCCACTCGGTGCTCTGAGGGTCGGAGGTGGGCCCCTCACGCTCCCGCCCACTGACACTCAAGTTTTAAGTTTTTTACAGGCTTTTAAAGCCTGGAAATTGCTGTAACTTGCCAAAACATTCCAGAACGTCACCCGCAGCGAAAGGGTTAAGGCCAATTCCTCCTAAATTACAGGCTCGCTTTCGCTCGGCAGGAAATATTCGACACCTGAATGGCACGAAAGGTCTAAATATTGACAAAGAAATAAGCGAAAGTCTTAACATTTGAGAACTAATGGGGCTAAACATGATGGAGAAGGGGGTTCAGAAAAAACAACCAATACTTCTCCCTAATGAACACCAAAAATACCATAAAAACGTATGTTCGATATTCATGACACCATTGTACAAAGATATCACATTCAAAGTTTGATTATTATACTGTATATAATGAAGGGGGGTGGGGACTTAGATCCTCCTCAAAGTAAGATATTTATGCATAGTATGCCACATACTTTGGCGACGACAATATTGATTAATCTTCGGTGATTCGGTTGGAAGGAACATAATAATTGATATTGGTTCAGGGGTAATTTATCGAGAGGACTTCCCTAGTGGTTAAGGCCCCATTAATTGCTCTTTCCATTCACATATGCATAGCCTACGTGAGTTGCAGTTGGGATGTGTGTACATGCTTAGATTGATATGCAGGATTCGAAGTTGCATAATAAATCGTAGGCAGTGTCCACCATCCTTTAACTGTCTTCGTGGTGCGATGCATAAGGTGTTGATTTTCGGTGTGAGCGTCCTGGGTTCGAATCCACGGACTGCCACATGTGTTTGTAAATTTCATTAATCGATTTTAGGAGTATAGTTGGTTGTTGGAAGGAACATAATAAATGGTAGTATGAATACCATGCCTTGCCTTAAAAAAAAAAATCACATGCATTATCTCTTTATTATACGCAAACAGTAAGACAATAATGGTGAATAGATAACCTAAATATTCGTATTAATTACATTTTTTTCCAACTAAAGATATTTAATTTGATACATTAGAAAAAGGAGAGTTGAGGATTTTAGGGGATGGACTAATTTGGTTTGGGGCCTTTGCTGCCACCATGTCTATTTAGAGTTTAATGAATGGACTGGGGTGTGCGTAAAGCTAAGTGTCCCTGTCTTGAGAGCAACTAACACTACCACATGGATCCTAGAGGTGGTAAGGTTATACTGGAGCCGGGGACGTCCACATTAACTTTCCCTCTGTTTCCACTACTAAGAGGGACACTTTTGGGCAGTCATGGCTCACACGTGCAGGCATGTGTCTATTATCTAAGCCATTAACAATTAATCTAAAAATACTATAGGTACGAAAGTATACCTACCTGCAGATTACCTTTAATTCTCTTCAAATATTTATCAGATAATTTGATGACAAAATACAAATAGGGAAACATTGATTCATCCTACAACCGCTGTAAGCTGAGATAATTTCCGTTTTCTGTGTAGGCCTATGCCATGAACCTTACCTTCCAGGACGAGGAGTAACTATCAACTTGACTGCTAACCACCGACTGACTGAGCATGGGGAGGCCTTGAGCTTTATATACTAATGTGAAGACCCCCTACCCACCCGACTCCTACCCATCTCAACTCTTATCCCTCCCCCCTCTCACTCCCTACCTTCTCTCACATCCCTTTCCTACTCCAGCCTCCCCCCTCTCCCCCATCCCTCTCCTCAGCAAGGTAGGGATGGGTAGGGGGGGGGGGGGTCGAAATATGTCATGGGATAGCAGAGGGTGAGAAAGGATAGGGGAGATGTGGGGAAGAGAGTTGAGACCTTATTCTTTCATCGTCTTCTGTGTTTTTTGTTTCGCAGTATTCTTTCCTGTCAGCTCTCTTTTATTCAACCTAAGCACACTACTCAGCCAAGAGTGTTCTGCTGAACACATACAGACGACAAGCGGGTATTCTGGGAAGCGAGGAAGTTTGGGATCTAGGCAGGAAGTAAATAGCATTAGGCCTACCCATGAAACCGAGGTAAACTAGTTAATACAGTAAAACAATATAATACAAGGCAGTGAGAAATGAGAGAAGCTAGAGGAATACAATGAAGAACTATACCCTGTCCATTATCGGTAGACCAGAAATAGTGACTCCTAACCTCTATAAAGCAAAACGACGAGTCATCGAGCTAATATTTCTACAATTCGGGGAGGGTCAGCCAGGAAATAAGTGTGGAAACTGACAGCCCATTTGCTCTTTCCCTTTATAAGTTACAGAGGTTAAGGGTCGCGATTTTTGACCGACCTATAATTAATGGACTATAGGAGGGTGGATGTTCTGGGATAGGTATGGGAGTAGGTAAGATTTATTCTAAACATTTTGGATGATTCGATAGGTAGCAACGACCTTTTATTATCTACATACAAAATGTTATGTTATGCTATATTATTTTAAGGTGGATAAGGCTAGAGTGAATCATGAGGAAACCAGGGAAGGTATAAAGCACTGATATATAACAATTGGTGAAACGGTGAATATAGGCCTAAACATGGGTGAATCGAGGCATCACTCTAAACAATATAGGTATGAACAGTGTATATAAAGGTCCATAATAATATATCCTTATTAGTTACGTATATTGGCAGTAATATACCCACTATTGACATACCCAATTATCTTGTATACCTTTATTATACCTTCCTATATTTTACAGAACAGTGGGTAAACGAATATAATGGTGACTATGGCAGCTATAGTCTGCTTGTTTTCAGATGATGGTATATTGATTCCCTTAGAAACTGATTTATCGATACGTAATGGAAGAATATTTAACTGCATTATCTGTACGTCCTAATATTGCCAACTTTTTATAATTAACAACATATTTCGCCGCAAAATGTTCATACTATATGAGTAGTTAAGATGGGACAAACCACTTAGTGAACAACGAACAAATGGGTATTGGGTATTCTAGTTAGCTAAATATATAAATTTTTCAGTAGAATAGTGTCCCACAGAAGGCCGGTTCCTCTTAACAAAAAGAATTGCTATTGCTTGCCCAGAAAAAAAGGCACCTACATTTGTTTTCTATGTGGATGAAGGAGACCAGAGGCAAAGCTGCCAGTAACAGGTGTCTCCCCCAAAGTTGAAAGAGTGACAGAGCCAGATTCAAGGTACCTTAGAGTAAAAATGTCTGGAAACACGGAGCTTGTAGCACTTTAAGTCATAGGATAAGGGAAAAACAGATTAAGGGAGAGACTTCCAAAGCTTGCTTGTTGAGTTGAAGAAAGATTGAAAATCGGATCAATCTTCAGTTAGAAAGTTGGACAGAATAAGGATGGGAGTGTGTTGAAAGGCGGGTACCCTCCACTCTCCGTAAGGGAGGAGGTTGATTGAAATAGCGGCATAAGAGTGAGAGAAGCCTGTTAGCTGATCTGATCACCAACGATGACGGTGGCGACGTCACTAAAAATATTTAGCTTAAAGTTGATGAGAAAATAAAGATTTAACTGAATAAAGATCGTGTTCGTTTTGGTATTAACGTAAAACTGCATACATATTTGTATAGGCATTAACATAATAACATTGACAAAGGACTAAGAAGGTAATGTCAAAACGTTTGCTGACCATACTCAGATTTTGACGAAATGAAAGAAAACCACTTTCAAGGGGCAACTTGCCCTGAGGTTAACAAAAAAAATCTCAATATTCATGGGCCCCTCCTGAGGCTTGGGCCCAGGGCTACCCCCCCAAAAGCCCCCCCCCCCCCCCCCCCATCCCTAATCCGCCACTGACTCAAACCATTACACCATCAAGACTCCTGCACTAACCACTGGACTACCACGGACGTACAGTACAATAGAATAGCATCCCTAGTTCTCCTTAATTAAAAGAACCAGGTGATATAGTCTCGTGGCAGCTGATTCACGTGGTGGGTTTATTATACTTCTCCACCAACGACTATTTTATGCTATCCCAGACGTCATCTAGGGTAGTTTTGTGATAGCGAGAGAACTCGAACAAATGGTTTCAAATTGGGTACATTTAGTTTCAGAATATATTTAAGCAAACACATTTTTTTATGTGCTTATGTTCATCCACTAGAATCTAGATGGTAAACTGTGTATTTTCAGCTAATCTGGCTGCCATTTTTTATATAAACCTTTTATCATTAATATAATTTGTATTATAATTATAATTATATATAATAATATTAATTATTATTATCATTATCATCATCAGTATTATTACACACATATGCGCACACACTCCCACACTGTCTAACACATAGACGACTCAACCGGTACACCATTTCAACCAGGGCCAATCAAACCAGTGTCAATTTCAAGTCCTAACCCAACTTATAACTTGATGCTATTGGTTGATTTGGTACGAATTGAGAGCTGGTTGATTCGGCGCTGGTTGATATGGTCTACTTGTTGAGTTGGGGCGGGTGCCCAACCCCGAAAAGGGTTGAAATAGGGGAGCTATCCCCCCGCCAAAGGCGGCTTTCTAGGGCCTTTCCTAGCTGATGCTGAGAGGATTGGGTTCTAGTCATGTGGTGATGGGCTGGTCTATCAGAGTGAGAACGGAGCGATCTCTGCCATACCCATAGCTTACTCTGACTGTTCCTTTTACTTATATATTTTCTAGATCTCAAGTGACGGCGTCTCTTGCGTGGATTGACCTCCTAATCTACCAAGATTGGAAGCCAAAGCGTCACATCTTTCCTTTGCCCCTCAACTTTCTCTTCATAATTGCTGAGAGGCACAGGGCCCTGGGTGGGGCTTTGGTTTCCCGGGCGTTTCCGCACCCTCCTCAGCTCCCCGCCATGGAGTGGCTTCGATCACCCAGGCTTTATTGTGGTCGGCAGGGAGGGTTCTGTGGGGGCGCTCGGTTATGGCCTTGGCCTTGCTCGGGGCCTTGGGGCTATTCGGCCAGGCAGCTTGGGGAAAACAACAACAACAACAACACATAGGCCTACTAACACGGAAACAGATTCAATCACACACACAATCGCAAACACACATGAACAAACTGTCAATGTTTTACATCCATACACACACACACACACATTTTATATTTTTCTAAAAAAACACGCATGACAAATATACACTCACTCATAAACGTATTCACTATAACACACATTTACTCACACACAAACGTTTACACATACACAAAGAAACACACGCACACACACACATAAAGAAAGACGCATACACTCAAGCAAATACAAGACCTAACCAACTATAGTCCATTCATTATAGGTAGGCAATAAATGTTGACCACTAACCTCTATAATTCATAAACAACTTGAGTAATCCAGCTAATGTTTCTACCATCTGGGAAGAGACAGTCAAAGAATAGATGTGGAAATTTACAACCAATTTGCTCCAGTCCTATTTGAGTTGCCGAGGTTAGGGGTGAGGATGTCTGGCCTACCGATAATGGATGGACTATAGCCGTACCCACACAAGGAAGCATGAGGGAGGAACATAAGAGGGCACAGGAATTATACACAAAACCTAAAATATCACGCCATAAATTTCCTACGAATAAGCGGTTTTGTTGCTTATGGGGGGGGGGGGTGACCTACTTTTTGTTTCTTTCTTGGTTGTATCCATTCGGCCCCATTTAGCCTACTGTTAAGACATTTATCCCAATCCAGGTGTCGATTTGTTCCTGGCGAGCGATAACCAGCCAGCATTTTATGGAGAAATCCGGCTTTGCCGGAGAAATTTTTGTATCAAAAAATGTACAAATTTAGCCAGCTGTCTATTCATTATCCAAAATATGGTGGCTCACTATCACTCGCCAGGTATAAATCAACAGCTGGATGGGGATAAATGTCTTAAAACAGTAGGCTGATTAGGGCCGAATGGATACAACCAAGAGAAAGAAAACAGGTCACCCCCCTTAACCAATTAATGGCCAGTTATTCCCAATCTGAAAAAAACCCTCACATGGAGTAAATACAAATTATAAAACGTGATCAACATATTCAAGCTAAGCTAAAATAATGTGTTTATATATAACCTTCTTTGGCTAGATAAATCGTCTGATGGAGTCTAGAATAATATATATGCACACACACGTGTACTGTTTATAAAAAAACAATTGTATATATATATATATATATATATATATATATATATATATATATATACCAGTATATATCCAACAACACATTTATATAGTGACATTCAACAAAATGTTATAAAAATAGGCGACCGTGCATTGAAAGGCTTAATAATATAACACAATAATCTGCTATGAACACGTTCCATCAGATGACCTTAACAGGCGAAACTTTATGTCATTGCAGTACTAAACGACCTTCCAAAACTAAACAAAATTGTCTAGTAGTAGCCCGAATTGATAATATACCAAGCATAATAAGCCACCCTAAAGCACTATATTGAACCTAAGTTGAGTTTAGAGAGTGCATAATAATAGAGCGGGTAGGTGAGATTGTGGAGGTAGTCAAGGTTACCAGCCACTTCCTATGTGTGGTAGTGCTCAGGAAGTGTTCTGGTGGTGAGGCGGACAAAAACAAAGTAACTTACTAGTAACATTCAGGAACAGGTCTAGGTTATATATAAACTTACTACAGTGTTGTTCTTATGCCTCTGCATATTTGTATGTGAGTTTATGTGTGACTTTATTCCCTACCCAATAGGATCCACCTTCACTCCGTAAACCCAGCAAAAAGCCTGGTATAACAATATATATATAATACACCAATCAACACTTCATCTTCTCTCATTATTCTTGGTGTTTCTTTTTCTCCTGACCTTTCTTGGAAAGATCATATTACCACTCTTGCTAAACACAACTTCCCAGAAGTTAGGTGCACACAACTGTCTCTGTGGGTTCTTCACCCCCTGAGCCCCACACAGCTTCTAGCTCTGCATAGGGGCTGCACTGTGCGCCCATGTATAGAATATTGTTCGCATGTGTGGGGAAGTTCCACCTATAAAACCCTTCTCAAAAGAGTAGAGTCAAAAGAATTTTGCCTCAATCAACTCACTTCCTCTTACTAGTTCCCTACAATCTCTTTTTACATGCTGCAATGTTGCATCTCTTTCACTCTTCTATTACTATTACAACTATCAGTGTTCTTCAGAGCTCTCTCAGTGCATACCCCTTCTCTTACGGTGAGTGGGAGGCACTAGCCTTTCAATTTACTCTTAGCCTCTTACTTATGCCTAATATCCTAATCTCTTCTAAAGATGTACTTTCTACCCTCTCTGGGCTTAACACTAATAAGGCGTACGGTCCGGACGGTGTTCCTCCTGTTGTTCTCAAAAACTGTGCTTCCGTGCCGACTCCCTGCCTAGGCAAACTCTTTCGTCTCTGTCTATCCTCTAACGTCTTCCCTTCATGCTGGAAGTTTGCTCACATTCAACCTGTCCCATAGAAGGGTGACTGCTCTCAACCCTCCAACTATCGTCCAATTGCTCTCATCTCTTGTCTTTCTAAAGTTTTTGAAACTATTCTTGCTTCCAAATTTCTTAACCATTTCTCTTCTCATAATCTGCTCTCAGATCGCCAGTATGGCTTCCTTAAGGGTCGCTCTACTGGTGATCTTCTTTCATATCTTACCAACTCTTGGTCATCCTCCTTTCGGGACTTCGGTGAGACTTTTTCTATTGCACTAGACATATCGAAAGCTTTCGATAGAGTCTGGCACAAATCTTTAATTTCTAAACTACCCTCCTTCGGTTTCTATCCCTCCATCTGTGCCTTTGTCTCTAATTTCCTTTCCGGCCGTTCCATAGCCGCGGTTGTGGACGGCCATTGCTCACTTCCTCACCCTATAAACTCTGGTGTTCCTCAGGGCTCTGTCCTATCTCCTATTCTCTTTCTAATTTTTATAAATGATCTCCTTAACTGTACCTTAATTCCCATCCATTCATACGCAGACGACTCAACCTTACACTACTCCATTAGTTTTTCAAAACGCCCCAGCCAGCAATCCCTTAACGACAAACGTAATGAAGCCATAGAACTCTTAAATTCTGATCTAAATACTATCTCCAATTGGGGCAGAGAAAACCTTGTTACCTTTAATGCTTCCAAAACCCAATTTCTCCATCTATTTACCCGTCAGGATCTCCCAGCGGACTATCCCTTATTCTTCAACAATACAAAAATCAACCCTTCATCTTCTCTCAATATTCTTGGTGTCTCTTTTTCTTCTGCTCTCAATTGGATGGACCATATTACCAGTCTTGCTAAGGCAGCCTCCCAGAAGCTGGGTGTGCTCAACCGCCTTAGGGGGTTCTTTTCCCCAGCACAGCTTCTTGCTCTGTACAGGGCATATTGCATCCTTGTATTGAGTATTGTTCACATGTGTGGGGAGGTTCCTCTCACAATGCTCTCCTAGACAAAGTTGAAAGGAAGGCCTTTCGTATCATTAACTCCCGTCCACTCACCAACTCTCTGCAATCTCTCTCTCTCCGCCGCAATGTTGCATCTCTCTCGCTATTCAATCGCTACTATAATAATCAGTGTTCCTCAGAGCTTTCCCAGTGCATACCACCTCCATTACGTAGGGCACGTGGTACCCGTCTTGGAACTCAATCCCACCCCTACTCTGTGCAACTCTCTAACCCAAGAGTGAAACGTTACTCTCAAACTTTCTTCTACTCAACAGCTGAGCTCTGGAACTCTCTCCCAGAATCAGTCTTTCCCTCTTCCTATGACTTAAATTGCTTCAAACTCCGTGTGTCCAGGCATTTTGGCTCGATCGTCCCTTGATTTTGGCCCTGTCACTCTTTCAACTACAGGGGAGGCACTCGCTATAGGCAATTCTGCCTTTTGCCTCCCTCAATCACATAGAAAAAAAAAAAAAAAAAAAAAAAAATCCTATAAAATTTCAAGACTGATTCAAGATCAGTATCCACAGGTCTCGTTGAAGGTCATATTCAAAGCCAGTAACATTCTTTCCCAGCATTTTAGATTCAAGGACCGTATTCCTGTTGCCCTGCAATCCTCTATAATTGATTTATATAAATGTAGTCGCTGTAACACGACTTACGTTGGTCAATCAAAACGCCAACTCCATACGAGGATTTAGGAGCACCAGGGATTGTCTTTTAGAACAGGTCTCCCAGTGTCAAAATTATACTTTTTGCCTATTCGAAACCATTGCGAGGCGAAGGGAAATAGAATTAATTCAGGGGACTTTGATATTTTAGCCAATTGTTCGGGAGATATGGCTCGATTAACAGCAGAGTCGCTCCTCATTCGCCACTTGAGACCCACTCAAAGTAGGCCTACTCATGAGTTTTCTACTAAACTATTATGTTATTACAAATATTTTCACTGTTGACTATAGCTCACTTTTAGTTCAATTTTCATAATTTTAACCCAATATTCTAATAAGATTCTTTAATGATTATGCTAGCCATTCATTATATTTTGAATAAGAAGTAAAATTTATCAGCTTTATTTTAGCATAGCTCTTTCCCATTCATAGCCGCATAATAACACTATTTAGCAATCCAATATTATATTCAATTGATATACCGATAGTCTTACATTATTAATTTTGTTTGATTCTCAATGGAATATTTAACTATGTCTTTCATGGAGAAAATATAAATAGGTCTATCTAGCTATCTACGCCGTGATCCCCGAAGGGGTGGACACGAATGAACCGCCGCCATGCACCTCTGTCCCCGGTCAGTCGACGCCCCTCCCCCCAACCAGCACTGCCTTCGTTCATATACTTCCTCACTCCATCCTTCCACCTCTCTTTCGGTCTACCTCTCCCTCTCTGTCCCTCCACCTCGCTCTCGTACACCCTCTTAGTCATTCTCTCGCTTTCCATACGTTCCATATGGCCGAACCATCTCAAGTTGTTCCTTTTCACACTTTCCAGCACATCTACCTCCACACCACACCTCCTTCTTACTTCCTCATTAGTCTGTCTATCCCTCCATGTAACTCCGCACACACTTCTTAGGTAATTAATTTCCACTGCTCTCACTCTTCGTCCGAGTCTCTCAACCAACGTCCATGCTTTGCTTCCGTAAGTCAGTGTCGGGATTACCACACTGTCATGCAAGGACTTCTTCACTTACATACTGACCACCCTATTTCTTGTTACTGCTTTCAGCGTTCCTACAACCCTCTTCCGCTGTTGTACCCTCTCCCGCACTTCTTCATCCATAGTCCCATCTTTACTCAACACACTGCCCAGATACTTAAAAGAGTTGACGATCTCCATAGCCTGACCGTTCAGCTTCACCTCACACTCTGTGACTTCACCCCTTTCGAAGACCATAACCTTGCTCTTCCCCGCATTTACCTTCAAATTCCGTTTTTCGCACACTGTTCCAAACTCATTTACCAGACCCTGCAACTCCCATTCATTATCACTCATCAGAAGTGTATCATCCGCAAACAGCAGTATAGGTAGCTTCCACTCAATTCCCTCCCTTTTCAGTGATACACCAACATCCACTGCTCTTGATAGTATTTCTTTCATGACTCCATCCATATATACAGTAAACAAGCACGGGGACATCACACACCCCTGTTTCAAACCAACATTCAGGTCGACCGCGCTGGTGTAGTGGCTAGTGTCTCGAACTTCCACCCAGAAGGCCCGGGATCGCGCCCACGCTCGGCGTATTAAAGATTTTTCACAAGCACTGAGTCGTTACCATCCCTCATGAGCAAGGGGATGGGGTAGTAGTACAGGACCCCAATGGAAATACGCCTAATCGGCCTTATTGGGCTATCCTTAGCTGGCTTAGCATGCGCTAGCTTTAAGAACTATTATTTTATTATTATTAAAGAACTCGCTCTGCTCACTCTCCACACGTACTGCCGCCTTTGCACCCTCATACATGCTCTTCACTGCTTTCAGCAACTTGCCATCTACTCCGTATATGCTAAGTACTTTCCACAAACATTCTCTATCCATTCTGTCATAGGCCTTCTCCAAGTCCATAAAGGCAACATACACCTTTTGTTTCTTCTCCAGATATTTCTCCACAACACAATTCAGGGTAAAAATCTGATCTACACATCCTCTTCCCTTCCTAACACCTCCCTGCTCGTCGCCTATCCATATCTCCGTTCTCACTCTCACTCTTTCAATCACTACCCTACTGTATACCTTCCCTACTACGCTTAGAAGACATATTCCTCGGTGGTTACCACACACTCCTCTTTCCCCTTTGCCCTTATATAGGGGGACTATTATGCCAGTCTTCCAGTCATCGGGTGCACTCCCCTTCTCCCATGCTAGTTTGCACATTTTCCATACCCATTCGATCACTATCTCACCACCATACCTCAACATTTCCCCACACACTCCATCTGTTCCTGGTGCTTTCCCCAACTTCACTCTTTTCATGGCTTCCCACACTTCTGACCTCCTGATACCCACCTCCTCCTCCACTACTTCTCTTCTTCTCCCTCCCATACCATATCCAGCTATGTTTGCTGGCTCTTCATTCCTTACATTTAGAAACTCATTGAAGTACTCCCTCCATCTTTCGCCTCTCTCTTGCTTCTCGGCTAGCATTCTCCCATTCTTATCTTTCACACCCTTACTGTTTCCCTTGCTACCTTCCCTAACTTTCTTGACTTCTTTCCAGAACAGTTTCTTACTCTCCCTCCATTTTACACTCAGATTCCTTCCAAATTCCTCATCTACTCTTCTCTTACTTTCCTTCACTACTCTCTTTACCACCCTCTTACTCTCCACGTACCTCGCTTGTTTCTGTCTCTCGAAATCTTCATTCCCTCTACTACCCAACCACTCTCTATACGCTTTCTTCTTTTCTTCCACAGCTATTCTTACCTCTTCTGTCCACCATGCTGTACCTTTCACTCCCCTCCCTCTTCTCCTCACTCCACACACTTCCTCACATGCTGCACAGATCTCATCCTTAAACACCTTGCTCATCTCCTCCACTTCCTCCATAACTTCCAGGTCGAACCCAAGTAATAATTTATTATTATATTTTATAAATTGGATGATGACATAAGGGTATGTCGAAACATGAGGGAGCTGCACCAAGATATGTAGGATCAAAACTTGCTGTCTGATCTTGGATAGAAGAACCTAACAAGTGAGGCAGCTCTGAACAGGGCTACCTGGAACGCCGCCATTAGGATATGAGACCGGAACCGCACTTCGTGTGGAGCTCTCGATCTTCAAATTTGTGTATGTGTATATTTATGTTTCGAACAGCTTGCATATAATTGAGCTGAGGCTTATATGGCTATAGTTGCTTGGCAGAGCTTTATTTTATTTTTTTAAATGGGTGTTAAGTTAGCTAATATCCAAACTTAGGGAACTTTATTTGTTATGCCACGATTTTTACTGGGTTTATATAACACATATTAGTGGATTCGTCTTAGCTGGACAAGGAATTAAACTAATAGACCTACAATGTATAAATATAGGCATGCAACAGGACAAGTATTGTTATACCAGGTTTTTACTGGAGTTGTATTGACTTCCGTTTGGTTTGACGCTATCGATGTTAATGTTGAAGGTTATTGAGCGGTGATCGTTTCAACTAAATTAATAGCCTACCACGATTGGCTTAGATATCTTGTAATCCTGCTTTGTCATACAGTCTGAGATGCGACGGGAGAAAGAAGTGCCAAAAAACATCATCGCCAGAGATCCACATCACCAACTACAACATCAGAGCCACAGCCCGTATTGTTACCATTCAAGAGTGCAACACGGGCAAATCCAACGGGTAGCAAAATGGCGGCCACCCGAACTAGGAAATGAGCGCGTCCAGAGAGAACGTACCAAGCGGGTGAGACTATTCTATTCCGAATGGACACAAGAATATCACCCCCGCACCAGCTCTTGCACCACCACCACGACCCTTGCACTAGCCCAAACTGCACCATATTCCGCCCATACCCCAAACCCAAGAGCATGCACCAGTGGGAACTTAAAAAAGCAAGGTCTGCCACCTCGTTCATCACCAAAAAGGCGAAAGAGTGGTGCCCACGTGGACATAGCCATCCCTGACGACTCGACGCTACCCCCTCTACCTGGCGAGGATAAACAACCCCAACTCCAGCCAAACAGCTACCACATCAATGATTCCGAGGCATGCACCTGGGAAAAATACCTAGCAGTAGCTCCAACACCTAATTTCCCAGATCAACGAGGCAGAAATAATGTGCCAGACTTGGGGAAAGTGTAAACCACTTCTGCCTCAAATATCTACAAATTCTCACCACTCCCAGACACCAACCCAGTTCCGCCGCCTACACGACTATTTGACCTACCTGAAATGCAAGCTGCAACCAGTGCATCTTGCCCCACAACTCCAAATACAATCATCGTGCCTGCCGTGCCCTTTATGCCCGAAGAGTCCGTGCATGGGACACCTCAGAAAGAAGAGACACTACTCACACTGACCATCCCATCATCAAGCACCTTAACAAGTAATCCTAGGGTAGCAAGGACAGTTACCAATTCTGAGGCTTGTTATAATTGTCAATATAGGCATCCAAAACCACTCGGTTATTACGCTGAAGGTCGAGGAAGGTCGAACCGATTAGGTCTTAGTGCCGGTTGGGAAATTGATCTATTTAACAATTCGAAAGTAACTGATAAGTTCCAAGACTTATTGCGACCCCTCAAGGTCTGTAATATTTCTAAACAGACTTAGTGTTGAAAGTGTGAATCAGCCCAAAACCCCTCTGGCCAGAGTTACCTTACCTTTCAACATAGTACTTGTCATAAGGACACCCAGAGACTTTCTGAACAAGCTCGTTCCTGCCCTGCTTTGTCTAGTAGGCCTACTAACGACGAAGTTAAGCAAGTGTGTGATAGTTCACCAGTCACCACTAACCAAACTAACTTGCCTCCTACTCCTGGAAAGACTTTGGTTGATCCTTTAGTAGGGGAGAAGTTAGAAACTGCACACAGGTACAGTGTGAGTGAGTTTAGGAGGACCAGCCACAGACCAAGAAGAAGTGATATTGCAAGACGATTATTGAAGTTGTTCGGGCCAGAACCTAGCCTGTATTGAGAGTGCCACGAATCCCTGTCCCAGATCTTGATGTTGTGCCAGTGTAGCTCATGACGTTAGAAGCCCTCGATACAACTTCAACCCAGTGCCATATTCGTTCTCCCAGTGCTCTCCTCTATCAGACTCCTTTAAGTGCCTTTCTAAGTTTCGTAGTGGTAACAGTGATTGTTGTGTGGGTCTAGGCCCAGATATGCCAAGTTTCTCATAAAGTGTAACTGTTGTGCCACGTTTCTAAGAAACGTGATATATTCTGATTGTTATTCCAGAACTGGGAATGTGCAGTTATCTTCAACTAAGGATCTCTCAACTGGGCGAGGACTGACCTTATTTCCCCAAATTACCACATAAATAACAGGCAAATAGATATAAAACACAAGGAAAGATTACAAAGGTTTTTATTCTTAACAACTAGGGAACATTGGCATCAAAATAGTATGTTGGTAATGATTAATTTTGCCATATAAATTAGATAATAATTAAATAAAATTAAATTAAGACAATCGGTCTTAGCACAATAGTATCGTCCTTAAAAAAGCTAGCAGAGTATGCAACATATTATAATAGCAATATGTATTGATTCAAGTATACACAATGAATAAGAATTTTAATAACTGGCTCGAGATAAATGAAGGACGTACTGATTTTAGGTAATGATATGAGAATAAACAAAGATAACAGGACTAAGTTCTTTGAGCAACGAAATTAGTTAACCCGGGAACGGCGAGAACACTCTAAAGAGGTTTTGGTGGGCATAGGCGACGATCCTCTTAACCCGTACAGCCCCAGCGACGCGCCTGACGCGTCGGCGATGTATGTAACGCACAGCCCCAGAGACGCGCCTGGCGTGTCACCCTAATTGCGCCGACCGTAACCTCAGGTGTAGCCACTCAAGACGGCTCAGATTTGTATGGGAACTGTGTACGTATCCCACGCAACCGTGCCGATGGTTGAAAACTCTCAAAGTCCACGTGCGTGCGCGTGAGCGCGCAATAACCTGTTTTTTGGGGGTAATTACCTTCAATTTTTTACTCTTGTAAAATACGTTTTCGGGGGCTCTGTAGGACCATTCTTTAAGCTTTTTGAGCGGTTTTTCGTGGTTTTTCCTTCATTCCTAACCAATTCGCTATTGTTTCTGGAATAAAACCATTTTTTGAAAACCGGCCGGGTTCTGGTGAACAAACATTACAAAACTAGCCGGGGCTGGACGGGTTAAGAGGTAAGGCCTAAAAAAAGCCTTTTAAAAGGCCCCAGTAGCACTTAAAACAAGAGAATATGTGATTAAGTTATATAATTCCCTTCCATACCTCCTATCATTCCTCCAAATGTGTCAAAACCCCCTCCTCCCCCCACCCTTCAATTATCACCTATTTTTCATCTTATTCCCTTGTTTATTGGTGTATTTACCGCATCAATATCTCAAAACCGGTTCCAAGGTGTGGTCCTGCGTGTGTCTACTGCGTGGGGAAAGAGAGAGAGAGAGAGAGAGACAGGTTTCAGTCTCCCACTAGGCTTTGAGAGAGGAGGGTGTAGGCTTAGCGTGTCTCTCACCTCATGAATAAACGGTCGGCAATAATTCGCGATTTTCAACCCTCAAATGCTATTCCCACTTGTTTTATTGCTGTTATATGTTAATATCTTCATATTAAACGTAAAATAGGCGCATATGAATAAGTAATAACGATATTTATCGTAAAATGACAATTTTAGGCGGGAATGAAGTTTAATGTCGTCGCCTCGCAGTAGGGTGGTCACTACATACAGCTCGCGCTTTAGAGGTTAAAGATCAAATGAACACAATATTCACAAACTTATTACACACAGTCTAAATGAAGTGACTGAAAAGCACTTTAACTCTGCATTTAGATTTCACTATTTTGAAATTATCCCAAGTGATACTAAACGTATAAATGCAGATCTGCACGAAGATTCTTGGATGACGTGTAAGGTGTATGTATCAATTAATGTAGCAACAATACATGTATATCACTTCTCCTGTGACTCGTGGGAGCCCGGACTCGAAGAAATATATATATATGTTACCGGTGTAGGATAAGCGTGTATTGTTTCCCAACAAACGGGACAATGGTTAGCAAAGGATATGGTAATGGAAAGCACGTTTCCGGAGAGGTTTACGTTAAATTAAATACGAGAACTTGGCATGTCTGTGTCTAAACCCTTACAATAATCACTGTTACCACTACGAAACTGAGAGAGGCACTTACAGGAGTTAGTTTAGATGAGGGCCAGTATAACAAGTTGAGACACTGGTTTGAAGTTAAGTTCCGGGACGTCTGGGCACAACGTCATGTAAGGAGACAGGGCACGCATCACTTATGTCCCTCACGCTCGCGGGCTAGGTTTTGGGCCGAATAACTTCAATATTGTCTTTACTCGATCAGTCTCTCTCTTCGTCTTCTGGCTAGCTCTCGGACACTCACTCATGCTGTACCTGTGGGTTTTGTCTAACTTTTCCCTTACTTTAAGATCAACAAAAGTCTTTCCAGGAGTAAGAGGCAAGCTAGACTTATTAGTAGGGGTACTTTGCGAACGATCACACACTGGCTTAACTTCGTCTTTAGTACTGGACAAAGTAGGGCAAGAATGAGACTGTTCAGAAAGCTTGTGGGGGTCCTCACAACAAGTACTGTGTTGTAAGACAATTCCGGCCTTAGAGTGTTGGGGCGGATTCATACTCAAAACACTATGTTCATTAGGTGATATTACAGATCTTGGAGGATCGTATTAACTCCTGAACTCCTGAGTTACGTCTGAATTGTTAAATAGAGCAATTGCTCGACCGGTACTCGGACCTAGTTAATTCAGTGTTCCTCGGCCTCCAGCGTTATAACTGGGTAACTCTACTGTAGACACCTAAATTGTTTATTACACTCAGCGTTTGTAACTGTCCTTTTTACCCTAGGACTACTTGGAAAGGATTAAAAAATGGAATGCTTGCCGATGGGTTGGTCAGCGTGAGTAGCGTCTTGTTTTTCTGAGGTGTCCTGTAGCCTACATGAAAACTCCGGACATCAAGGGCACGGTAGACATCGTGGTTTTTCTTACTGTCGGAGAGCAAGATGCACTAGTTGCAGCTGGCACTTCTGGTCAGCCTGTTAGTCGTGCATGGGGCGGAAGTGGTTGGGCGTGTGTTGGCGGCTTAGAGATATGAGTGGTAGAGTTGGCCTGCATTATCCCCAAGTCTAGTAGGTTATTTCGAATACCTTGATTATGATGATTTGGTCTGTGAGCAACTCCTGGGTATTTTTCTTGGATGGATGCTGTGGAGGCCTGGTCGTAACTGTAACTGTGTAGCTCGTCTATGGAGGCCTTGAAGGGTGGAGGGGTCTGGGACATCGGCATCCACGTGGAGATAGAATTTTTGCTTTTTATGCGAGGAGCGAGGCGAGATATCCTGGTTCTTGTTGTTTCTCCGGGTGCACGCCCTTGGGTCGGATGTGTGGGTGGACTTTGGCGTAGCTTGGCCGTGAATTGCAGTTGTGGTGAGGGAAAAGGTGTTTTTGGATGAATCGGCAGGCTATTGTTTGTGTGGATTAGAATGGTTTCCCCTATCTGCCGCGTTTTCTATGGGGCTTATCCCTGACGCGTTTTCTCGAGTTTTGAGTTGGTGATGTTGTTGTCCTTTGTGGTTGCCCGTGTTGAGTTCTCTTATGCTCGCAATCCGTAACGCCAAGGCTGGAGCGGCTTCTGAGATGATGGATGGCTGAGGACAAGGTGGTGGCTTATTCTCTTCCCGTCGCATCTTAGTAACGTAAGAATTATCGAAGAAGTGTTTTACCTTTTCCTTTCAGTTTGCCTTTCGCTCTCTCATTTGTTGGGAAACTTAGACACCTATCCTACACCAAGGATCTATATACATACATACTTCCTCAAATCCAGACTCCCGCGATTCATTGAATAGGAGATATAGATATAAGATCACCCTATTACATTATACACACCACCCACACATCAGCCAAGAATAATTGCAGCAGATCTAAGTTTATTTTTTCCTTATCACTCGGGTTTATATCAAAATAGTGAAGTCTAGTCGCAGAGTTAATGCTTTTCAGTCACTTGATCTAGACTGTGTGTTGTGATTAATTAAGATTACTTTCATCAATTCACTATTGTGTTATTAGTTAGTCTGTAAAGACTGTGCTCTTATGTAAATCCAGTTAAAGTATTATGCAATGTGTTAACGTTAGATCGTCCTTCATATTATTCTTGAGCATTATTATTCTAGTATCACTTATTATTACTCACATTTAGTATCTAATTATATTTACTCTTGTGCATTCTCTGCCGTATTTTAACCCGGCAGCTACGGGGAGACTCTTAAGAGGTTTTACTGGGCGACTGCGGGGAGACTCTTTAAGATCCTAGGCCTAAAAAACTTTTAAAAGGCCTCAGTAGCACTTGAGTTTTTTTTTCCATACCTCATATCACTTCTCCACATCTGTCAAAGTCCCCCCCTTCCATTATCACCTATTTTTCTCTTATTCCTGTAATTATCGGTTTATTTTTATTTTTTTTTATTTTTCTATATTCCAACTTACTTCCTCTCGGGCATAGGCTGAGAGCCTTAACATTCACCGCTTTACAATGAACAGTGAAGCCTGTGAGGTCTTGTTCCAGTCTAGGGAGTGAGACATGTGAAGCACGTAGAGCACAACGAGCACCTGCCATCTTGCCTTCACATGAGGCACGGTGCTCACTCATGGCCCGAAACGACCCCATCCCTGAAGCCATCTCGTTCCCGTGCTTCACTGTCTCACCCACTACACTCGGACTCTCACACTTACACACACACAACGCCACCTGTTGAGCAGATAACTCACCAGGCATTGCACCCCTATAGCATATTTTGAATATGGGAATATTCATACAGTGCTATTTAATCAGGGAACAATGAGGGTATTTTATTGACGTTTCGGTGGGCTTTGTGGTAATGCACTGATACTAGGTACAGCACAAATTCCATCCCAATAATATCTTCCCATTGATACATCGGGATTTGAACCCGGGACCTTTATGGCGCCAAAAGTCCCCACCCGGTTCCAAGCTGGAAAGGGAGGGGTGTGGAAGGAGGAGAGAGAGAGAGTAGTAGCCCAGCTACCTCCAGTCTCTCACCAGACCTCGCGAGAGGTGGGGTTGCCTCGCTCTGCTCAACATTTCATGACTGGACCGCTCCGTATTTATTCGCGATTTCGACCATCTAAACACTATTCCCACTTGTTTTATTGTTGAAACATGTTACTATCTTCATATTAAACATAAAATAGGCGCATATAGATAAGTATTAATTATATTTATGGTAAATTAACGATTTTAGTGAGGAATGTATCTAAATATCTACGCACAGGGGTACGGTGTATACTACAGGGGCTGCGCAGCTGAGAGGGTTAAGGACGATTTACTTGTGTTGAGACCTATTGTCTCTATTTTATTTTATCTAACCATTCCTTATATACGAGTCCTGTTGGCCATTTGTGAGACCGTTTGATATTTATGTTCCCTAGTTTGTTAAGAATAATAACCTTTGTAATCTTTCCTGGTGTTTTATGACTATTGCCTGTTATTTGTATGGTGATTTGGGAAATCAGGTCAGTCCTTGCCCAGTCGAGAGTAACCTTAGTTGAAGACAACTGCACACTCCCAGTCCGGGAAAAGCAATCTGAATATACGTCGGTTCGTAGAAACGTGGCATAACACAGTAATTTAAAAAAAAAAAAAAAAAAAAAAAAAAAAAAAAAAATATATATATATATATATATATAAATAGAATACAAAAAAAAAAAAAAAAAAAAAAAAAACACACACACAAGGCTTATAGGTGGCGTATAACTCCCCTGCTGCAAAAAACGCTTCCTCCTCCCCTTAATTCTCACCCCTACCGGTATGTTATAACCATTTTTTTGCAGAGCTGAGGCCTTCCAAATAGCACATAATTATAACTTCCTATGGTTCCTTTGTTTACATCTCTTCCTCACAATAATATGGTTGGCACCTCTGGCTGGCATTATACTATCACTCAGTTCAGCATATCGTTTAATTATGTAGGCCTACAAGCCTGCTTTATCGTGTGTGGGTCCGCGAGTGTGTATGTGTGTGGTTTAGGGGTTTGTGAAAAGTCTATGATGTCTGCACAAATCTATAATTACTCCCATAAATGCTCAAACTCAACTGTATGGTAAATAAACTGACATACTAAACTGGTGCAATTTGGCAGAATATTGTCAAGGCATATGCAGGGATTGTATAACTCTACAGTACAGTAGGCCTACAGCTCGATAGGCTAAGATGAACACTGTACAGGCACTGTCGTATGTTGTATCCTACCTCCATAATTTCAAATCTGGTAATCTCTCTAGCTATAAGCCTATAAGTGAAAACAAAATTCCTTAATATATATTAAAAAATCGTTTTTGGTCAGAGTCTGTTCAATGTGGTTCAGGAGTATTGTTGAATTAAACCAAAAGACTAACCACTATATTTAATTGAATTTATGAAGGTGGGACACCGTTTTTGCCCGAGTCTCGAACGTCTGTGCAAAGAGTTTGTCAGTTTGTGAAGGTCAGTGAGGTATATTCAAACCAATTCTTGCTCAAATTGGCAGGCCGAAGTAATAGGCTTAGGCCTAACTATTTTTTTTCTGCGAATCTTAGGCCTTCCCCTACACAACCATATGTATTTCCGCTTATCCCCTACTTCCTCTCTGGGGTCCTAAAGGTTTTGCCTTAGGAGTTGGATAGCTAGGAATTTAGGTTATAGCTATGAAATCAGATAAGGCTAATCGTTTTGACTTGTGATATGTATGAGTATGCTACAGGATCCAGAGAATACATAACCCTGCTATGCTATAAGATCTGGTAACGAACAATAGCTTTGCCATGAGATAGATAGAGCATCCTGTTATCGATAAGATCTTGTAAGGTACTCTATTTTTGCCTCTAGACAGGTAGGATTCTAAGTTAGCTACCTGATCTTGAAAAGTATAATAGATTTACCTCGAGATCGGTAGGATTCTGAGTAGGCTATATCTTGTAGGGTGTGTTCCAATATACTTTTACTGGATCAATTAGTACGGTCGCATTATGGAGAGGTATGTGGGTTTTTTTCTGCACCCCCTTCTTCCCCAATTAGTTATGAGATTTTAAGACTTTCGCACCATTAGTTTGGTGATTTAAAGACCTTTTGCTTCGCCCAATTTCTTTGTCAATATTAAGACCTTTCGTGCCCCATAGGTGTCGATATTTTCCTTGCGAGCGATTGCGAACCTGTAGTATAAATAGGCTTTCGGCCGGGAAATTATTCTACCGAAGAATGTACACAAATATCTCAAAGGGGATTTCACTTGAGACATTTAGGCTATAAGGAAGTTGGAGCTGTAGATATGCAACAGTCATATAAGTTTCTGATGCCAAAAGAGGATGTTGAATTGGGTATTATGTATTTATAAATGTACTACAACCGTATTTTAACTAGTAATTCTGCTACATATCGATGCCAACAGCTCCAACATCCTTCAATGTGGATGAGGGAGACAAAAGGCAGAACTGCCTGTTACGAGTGCCTCCCCCAGAGTTTAAAGAGTGACAGAGCCTTAATCAAGGAATGTTCGAGCAGAAATTCCTGGACACACAGAGTTTGAAGCAATTTAATTCATAGGATGAGGGGAAGATGGATGCAGTGAGAGAGTTCCAGAGCTTATCTGTCGAATAAAAGAAAGATTGGGAATATAGTTTCACTCTTGGGTTGGAGAGTTGCACAGAGTAAGGGTGGGATTGGGTTGCAAGACGGGTGCTACGTACTCTACGTAGAGGAGGTGGTGTACACCGAGAGAGATCTGAGGAACACTGTTTATTGTAATGTTTCCCCAGACACCATTCAAGCTAAAACCAGAACAAACTAAGTAAATGAAAATTACAGTAATAATCTATACAGTATTATTAACCCTTGTCTATCGGTGCCCAACTTAAGGCGGTTAGAGAACCAAGACCTAAAGAGCGGGGCCCGACTTAAGTCCAATGCGATGTTGAGCACATAATCGGCTCTGAGAGAGAGTCCGAGCGGTGGGAGGAGCGTGGGTGGGCTCTGACCGTTCGGCACGGCCACCGTACCGTGACTGATCCCACCTCCACACTCATCCACATCCACTGCTGCCCTAGACAGGGAATAATGTAAGGAAATTACCGTATATTAGGGTTTTTGTACTCGCGTTTGCAAGATAACCTGCGGTCGTACATGGATGGTTCAGGTGTCATTGGAAAGCTCAATTATCGCCCTATCAAGGATACATAATTGATTACGCTCTGGCTCTTGTTTATGCATGAAAAAGAGCATGGAATGAAGCTCGTTTAGGGTAAATCTGCCCGCTTGGCAGGTAGTAGCGATAAAAAACTAGCCGCGACGAGCGTTAAATCAGTTTGTGTGTCTGTCTGTGTGTTCTTAATAGGCAGCCGCAGTTTTGGACCTGGGGAGCTGAAACTTTGCATGTGGGTGTCAATTGACCTGGGTCAGGTCATAGAGGGGGCGAGGCCACGATCGGAGGTCGTTTCAAGGCCGAAATTGAAAAAAAGGCCGTTTGGGGCAGGAGGCCTCACATCGAAAAGGTGTATGGAACAAAAGTTGTTCGCAGCCACCCAATATGGGGGTAAGGATGAGGTCAGATCCAAAATCGGAGGTCATTTAGCGGCCGAAATCGAGGTCGCCGTTTAATGAGGCACAGGGAGGTCGAGGCCGGTGATTATGGTAGTAGTAATATTGTGATGATTGTGGTAGTAGTGATTGATGATGGTGATTATGGTAGTAGTAGTGGTGGTAGTAGTGATGGTGATTATGGTAGAATTTAAACCCGGGCAATGCCGGGTACCCCTGCTAGTAATAATAATAGTAATACTACTACTACTAATAATAACAATGAGATGCGCCCTGATGAAGATGAAGATGAAGCAGCAGCCAGCCTCCAGCCATCCAACTCATCAAGCAACATAACAGGACCAGTGGCTCGAGTTGCTTGCATAAAAGAAATACGGCCGCACCACCACAACCACCAAAATAGCGGATCTCCATACCCAGCTGCCAGAGAGCACGGAGAAAACGGGAACACGAGGGGTTACTTTACTATCCCAAAAATCACCAACCCCCGTGACGACCGATCCACCAACACCACGTCATCACGAAAGCCGCTAGACCCCCTTACATCACTCATGAAACCAGTACACCAGGCGAAAACAAAAAAAAGAAGACAGTCCCGTTCCCCCCGAAAAAAGCCAAAACTCGGGGTACAGGTGGATCTCACTACCACTTCAGCCCAAATTTCCCCCCTTACACTTCCTCCCTCGTCATTCCCTTGCAACCCCAACAGCGCCCTTATGGCGCGATCACTGGAAAAATATCCAAGCCCTCCTCAACAACCTAAATATCCTCCACCACATTCCCTTAACCCTTTCCCTGCGGGAGACGTTGATGAACGCCATGGCAATTTACAGGCTTTTATAAGCCTCTAAAAGCCTGTAAAATCGAGTGCAAGGGAGCAGGAGCGCAACAGGCCACACGTCCGTCTCCCAGCCAGGCGGCCGTGCCACTGAAGGCTCTGAGTCAGAGTCTCGCGAGATATACAGTGCTGCCAAAGGTAAATTTAGCGAGACATTAGCGAGAAATGCTCATTTTAGCTAATGTCTATGGTAACACTGCGGGTGAACCCCGTGAGCTATGAAGCTCATTTTTCATTTTGAAGCTATTTTCTTCTAGTTTTCGGCTGACTACATTTAATTTAATTCAGACACTTGCCTAATCAATCAGGAGTGCCTGAATGAGCCCTAATATGGCGCAAATATGCCCGCAGAGAAAATGTTAAGAACCCTCCATACTTGGGGAAAAATCCAGACAATAACAACCCCAATATCTCCACTACGACACCACCTATCGACGCCCACCGTAGATCAACTTCGTCACTGAGATGGGGGATACAAGCAAAATAGGAGATGGAAGCACCAGCATCAAAACAACTCCTGTCACCACCCCGCCAAGGCAAAAGGACATAAGAGCCTCCTCACCACATCAGGCCCGGGTCGCCACCATCACCTCGCCACTTTCCCCGACCCCAGGCAAGGACATAACCATTAGGTTAACAACCAACACCACCAGGGAAATCAGAGAAGTCCACTACCAATGCCAGGGAAGAAAAACCCAACCACCACGCGCCCATATTGCCTGGAGATGCACCACCGCCGTGGTGCGAATTCTGAGAAGGGCTACCACCATCAACATAGACCTTCTTCTCAGAAACCGCCCTTCTTGACCCGAGATGCGCAACCGGAAGGAACGACGGAACTGGTAAGACCTCTCCAGCCAAATCCATAAGAAGCACAGTTGAAAAGATACTCTATAGATAGCACCGGCAGACTAGATATTTGGAAGACTTGGGATAATAACCGAGATATTGCCTCGAGGAAGTAAGACACTGGTGGAACTACTCGACGCATTTCTCGAAGGTACCTTGGATTTGCTCGTACTGTTGTTGGACAACACTGGTGACCAGTGCTGACCACCCATCTTTACATTGCCTTCGTACAGGAGTTACTATAATTAGAGTATGCAGTACTGACAAACTCTCCAGTTCTAATAAACCAACAAACATAGTAAGGCTGGTTGGAAGAGCGTAAGACACTGGTAAACGGCTTCCTTCTGTCAGGACTCGTAGTGGAGGGTGTAAGACACTGGTGTAACAACTACCTACTTAGTCCTTACGATACGAGAGCGTAAGACACTGGTGTAACGGCTCGTACTCGTAACTATCCCAAAATTCCATCGTATAAGTTCCTCTAGAGACTCACATAAAAGTTTAGGTCTGGATTGTGAGAGAGAGCGTAAGACACTGGTGAAACGGCTCCGAACTTTAATCCCATGATACGAGAGCGTAAGACACTAGTGTTACGGCTCATTTTCATGTAAGACTCTCACCTCTAGTCTTCAGAGGATCTACAAGGAATTCTTCCCCTACCTTCTGTCACCGTCACACGACAGGACCAACCCCACGGAACAGGACGTCGTAGGGAATACCAGGCAGCCACGTCTTCAGAGATCGTCGGAACCTGCGTATATATTCCCCTCGAGACGCCTAGAGGATCCTCGATCGTGCTGCTATTTAGAACCTATCCCTGTCTTATGTAACATTGCACCTCTACCCATATGATTTTGTGTGAATATGAATAACCTATGTTTGTACTCTGTGTTATATTATCCTCTATTACTTTCGTGATTGTGTTCTTGTGTGTTCTCATCTTCTCCAGTCGAGTAAGAACCTACCTATAAAGTCAATACAACCTCAGTAAAAACCTGGTATATCATTGGCGGCAGACGGTGGTTCTCGATTCGGGAGGAAGAGGCCAGTAGGCACAAAATCAAAGGAAATAGAGCATTTTTTAACATGTGGATGTTGGGTGCACCATGGGAGTAAGCGCTGTAGTAGAATAAAAGGACCCCTGCCGAAGGATAAGTCAGAAATCGAGAAATTTGAGTGCGTAGTGTGCAAAGGCGAGCTGGTGTTAAATGATTATCCTGTGGCTGTGAATTTTGGAAATGAGTCATTGGAGCTGGTGGACAAGTAACCTAGGAGATACCATCTCTGCCGGTGGTGGGGCCGAGGCTGCCACTGTCGCTAGAATTAGATGTGGCTGGGGGAAGTTCAGAGAACTGCTGCCAATTCTTACCATGAAAAGAATGCCTCTCCCCCTGAAGGGAAAGGTGTATGCCTCATGTGTTAGAAGTGCAATGACGTATGCCTCAGAAACACGGGCCGTTAAAGTAGAGGATGTCAACAGAATGGAACGTAATGAGATGAGAATGGTGAGATGGATGTGTGGGGCCAGGCTGCAGGATAGAATAACAAATGATGAGCTGAGGAGACGTTTAGGTATAAAGAGTATTAGCGAGGAGATGCGTACAAGTAGAGGACATGTGGAGAGAATGGATGAACAAAATTGGGTGAAAAGATGCAGGTCTGTGACTGTGGAGGGAGCTGCACCAAGGGGTGGACCGAGGAAGACCTGGGATCGGACTATATGTGCCGATCTCAAATCCAAAAACTTGACAAGTGAAGCAGCCTGGAACGCCGTCATTAGAACAAGAGACTGAAACTGCACGTATGTGTGGAGCACTCAGTCTTAAAATGTTATGTATGTATATGTATGTATAAGTCATTATGGCTAATCGTTCTCACATTCCCATACCTAAGTACGAGGCAGACACGTATGGCATTAAGACATATTTGCATATTCTTACAGTTTCTTACAGTAGATCCTCTGGAAAAAGGCAAACTATGCCTGTGTATCCAGCTCAGTACCAGTACTTGCACTGCTGCGGTCGTTCACGGTGTGGCGGCGGTAGCAGACGCAACATTTTTACTATTCTGTATTTTTGTTTTATAATCAAACTTCAAATCTTGTCTTCCCCATGCTTTATCAAGATTACTTTCAAACTCCCTTATTGATTCGGAATCGACTACATACTGGGGCAGTGCGTTCCACTCATTTACCACTCTATCACAAAATGAGTTCTTCGCCTTCTCAAGCCTATTTCTTTCTTTGTAAATTTTCTTAGTGTCCTCTCGTTCTTGTTCCCTCCCGCATCAAGAAGATACCTTCACACACATCCTCATCGTACTTTCCTGACACTATCTTAAAAGTCTCTATCATATCCCCTCTCTTTCTCCTATATGCCAGTGTCGGAAGTCCCAGTGTCCTCAACCTCTGCTCATAGCCCGCGTTCTTCAACGTTGGTACCAGCTTGCTAGCTCTCCTCTGCACTTTCTCCACTGCTTCTATATCCTTTACCATATATGGAGCCCACACCTGGTTTGCATATTCCAGGTGCGGCCTAACCAGCGCTGTATATAGATTCCTGAAGATTTCTTCGTCAAGTGACACAAATGTCCTCCTTATCAGCCCTACAATTCTATTGGCTTTGTTTATCTTTTCCGCTAAATGTTCTGAGAAATTTAACTTATTGTCTATCACTACTCCTATATCCTTTTCTGCACTCACTTCCTCCATCGCTTCATACATACTGTATCCTACCTTGTCTATCTTGCTGGTCCCAATCCGCATGTACTTGCATTTTTTTGGATGAAAAGGCATTAACCAATGCTCAGACCATCCCTTCATGCCCTCCACATCTCCTTGAAGCAAACCCATATCTTCCTTACTCCTCACTCTTCTATACAGTTTAGTGTCATCCGCATACAGGTATACCTCACTTCCATTAGTTATAACTTCAGGCAAGTCGTTGATAAATATAACGAACAGCAGTGGTCCCAACACAGATCCCTGAGGTACCCCACTTGTAATTTCCCTCCACCCCGAGCCTATTCCATTCACCAATACCCTCTGTCTCCGATCTTTCAGGAAGGCTTCTATCCATTTCACACATTTCTCCCCTATATTATAGCTTCTAACTTTCTCTATTAACCTTTTATGTGGGACCTTATCGAAGGCCCAGGGGCGTAGCTAGAGATTTGGAGGCCCAGGGGGCTTGGTGCCTGGAGGGGCCCCCTCCATGGTTTGGGGGTGGGGGTGGCGAGCGAAGCGAGCCTAATCAGCTGGGGGGTTCGGGGGGGGGGGGCGCTGTAAGCCCCCCCCGAGAAAATTTTAGAATAATAATGCTACCTAGGTGCATTTTGACGATATCCATGACTCAATAGTGGGGTACTGGTAATAATTTAATATACAATTAATTATTATATCACCGTTATCTAATGGATTAGGAATACATGTACAATGGATGGTACAATACTGTAAAACATATACCACTTTGATGAACTCTTTCTCTTTGTCGTTCATTAGGCATGTCTGAAATAAGAATATAAAATATAATACTAATAAAATAATAAAAAATAATAATGTACATGAAACGTGATAACATTAAAATATTATTTCAACCCCACCACTGGCGTTAGGGAGTTAAAATATGCGTCATTGGTAGGCCTAATCAAGCTATGCATTACCTCAAATCTCAATACTGGGGGCCTCTTCTTGAGAACCCCAGTAACTTGTTAGAAAGCTTACCAACGTTTGCACCTGACCCTGAACCAGCCAAAGGGCTAGATTAACCTACAAACGAGTATTCAATGCTCACAACTGTGTTCCTTCTTATTTCACAGTTCCTGGGCTTGATATGTACAGCCACCATAGCCTATAGCCTATATGGAAGGCGTATGGTAGCATAAATAAAAGTGATCCAGAGTCTAAATTTGAAAGAATGAGTCATAGTGCTCATAGCCTAACCAAGGTAGCCTACACTCTACAGTCTACACCATTAATGTTGCCTCTCTATGCTCTATTTTAGCTGATGTATTGCACCCATACTTAATTGACTAATATTAAACGACTATGCATCTTTTTCACGATAAAGCTAAGGTTTAGTAAGACCATAAACATTGTATAGGCTATGTTAGGCCCCCTACAGTTCGAGACAAAAATATGAGACCAAAACATAGTCCTACAAATTTCAAGGCCTAAATATTTAGCACTTTAGAAGTTTAGCCTACTCTACAAATATCTTCGATACCACTCAACTTTCTCACAAGGTTAAGTACATAGGTTATCTATGAAATATAGCTATCGATTTGACCATTACAGTTCACGAAAAAGAAAATATTACCGACATTTTTGGTTCATATATTTATATATAATTGTATGTAGGCCTAATCTTCGATTATACACTCAACTTACTAACAATCACCATGTTTCTTGTTGTCAAATTAGGCTATATCTTATTATTCCTTTACACATGCTTACGAAAAACACAGTATATTAACCAACTGTCAAACTCAATAGTGCTATTTTGTAATGTATATAAAGTATAATCATTAGGCCTACCAGGCTACCTGTCCTATATAGGCAGTGTGTCCTAAGCAAGTGGCGGGTAGGAGGCTAGGAGCGAGAGCGACGTTGTTTCCCCTTGCACCGCCAAATCAATACTGATGGAGTGATCGTTATTTTTCTAGTTTTAAATACCCATGACGTCGCAGGATAGAAGAAAAGAAAGAGGTTAAATCAGAAAACACACATGGTGTTTATTTTACTCATTATTAATATTACTTATATATACAGTATATACTATTAGTATAATTAATATTATTTTCAGATCCATTTGGGGGCCCGGGGGGCGATTTCAAACAGCCCCCTCCCGCCCCCCCCCTTAGCTACGCCACTGGAAGGCCTTCATAAAATCGCAATATACCACGTCTATTACATCACCATCTTCTAGAATTTGCATCCAATCATCTACCACCTTAATTAGCTGTAGTACCGTCGACCTCCCCGGCAAGAATCCGAACTGTCTCCCACTGAAAAGTTGGTTTGACTTCATATGATCCATTATTCCTTCTCTAATTACCGTTTCCATTAGTTTACACACAACACTTGTCAAACTGACTGGTCTATAATTCCCTGGGTCATTTCTCTTTCCCTTCTTAAATATAGCTGTTATGTTCGCCTCTCTCCAGTCCATCGGGATTTGTCCTGTATTAAACGATACCTCAAATAACATTTCAATGGCTCTACTAACATCTCCCCTCCTTCCTTTATGATTCTTGGGTGTATCCCATCCGGTCCCGGTGACTTACTTCTGTTCATTTTTCTATAGCCCTTCTTATTCTAGCATGGGGAAACTCTACTAGTTCTAGTGCCGGTGCCTGTTTGATGGGAATAGTAGGCACTGCATCCTCCGACTCCACTGTTAGTACCCCCCCAAAGTATTTCCCCAGCACCTCTGCTTTCTCCTTATCAGTCTCCGCTCTACTCCCATCATTCAACCCCCCCACCAGCTCTGGGATCCCTACTCTTCTTGTTAATTATTATTATTTTGTTTTGGTCAACCCAGTGCTCAGCCTGGCGTATCAAACAGACAAGAGAAAAAATTGCTGTTCTGTTAAGTCACCTGGGAAAGGCCGTGTCCCTGGTAGCCGGACATATTACCCCTGATCTCCGGCAGATTGTGATTGATGCCATTCAACCCCCATTGGACTCTGTCGTCGCCCTGAGTAAAATAGATGACATCATTTACGAGGGAGATTTGGACACCACCCTCGGACTCCTGGCACATGTCAGGCCTGCATACCCTCTCCAAAATAACATACAACAGCAACAGCACATGTTATTCAACAGCATGCTACGAGTGTTAGCCAACTTCATCAGAGAGCACTTCACCATCCATGACCATGTAGGCGATGACAGGACATCATCACCATCAGGAAGCTCCTGGCCACCAAACCAAAAGCTCAACAGTGGGAGCAATAAAAAAGTCCCCACCCACCATTAAGGAGGACGACGGCCAGGACCCTCACACAGCTACGGGACCAGACAACCACCATTCCAAAACCGCCCACACTCCTTTAACAGGACGTATCCACCCAGCCACGCCCCGAATAGGGTTCCTCCGCCCACTAACCCCATCAATCGAGGCCGACCCACGAGCACCACCACACCCAGATTCCGGAACGGGACCCTGATACTGATAAACCCGTTCGACTTCAGTGCTTGCAACACCACCTGCCCCTCACACTACATAAGGGATCATGCAAAACAACAACGGCAGGCTTCCAGAGTACTTGCCGCAGATGAAGAATCCCGGATACTGGAAATTGAGAACAACAATTCAGAAGGAGAAGACCCCCTGGAAGCCCCCACCTCAATCCAGGCCATTGAAGAAAATCCAGAAGAGCAGGAAGAGGATCTCCCTCAGGTTTTTTTTAAGCCTCCCCCGCCCATCATGGCTTCGGCAGGGGATTCCACGCTAAACCACCTCCCATCTACCACCTGGCAAAACTTGAAGGGGTACCAGTACGTCTCCTGATAGATACTGGAGCTGCTAGATCCTGCCTGTTCAACCGTTTTTACGACCAACACCGCCGCAGAATTGGAATGTTGAACGCCACCACCACTAATCTCATCACTGCCGGCGACACACCCCTGCCCATCAGGGGAGAGACCACACCCTTCCGCATCACCACTCCAGGCCCAAAAGCCTCCTGCGACCACCCCTTCGTAGTATTCTACTCGGAATGCTCGCATTATGACGGCTACATGGGGTTGGACGTGTTGCAGCGCCTGCACAATTAGATTGAGGTAAACGACCCCTCACATTTTCAAAACAAAACCAATTCCAGCTCCCTGTAACTCCTAAAAACACCCCAAGGAACAGGGCTCAGCAGAAATACTCAAGACAAGCTGAGATCAAATGCTAACAGGAAAGGTCCCCCCCACGATGACAACCACCACCTATGCCAAACAAACCAGAGACCACACACACCTGCCTCCATCAGCATAGTAACCCCACCAACTACATCACAGAAAACGCAACCAGACCAAAGAAAACGACGCCCTCACTCTACTAACATCATGGCTGACTAAAATAAAGTAGACGTGCCGTTTTGCCCAAAATAAAAACGGCATACTCAACTCTGCGACGGGTCACCATCATCACTACTAGTCACTACCACCATTACTATCATCAGCACTACTACTATTATAGTCATCACTACTACTGTCATCATCACTACAACTTTCACCATAATCACTACTACTCACCATCATCATTACTACTAGCTGTCATCATTATCACAACTATCATCATTGCTTGTCACCATCATCACTACTATTATGACCATCATCACTACTACTAGCTAGTACTGTCACTATCATATCTACTACTGTCATAATCATCACTACTATTATCACCATTATCACTACAATTACCATCACTTCTAATGTCAACTAAACTAACTTAACCTAACAAATTCGGGGCGAGATGTTTTCGCCCCAAGAACGAAGGCGTTCTGTGTGTGAGCCCCTACGGGGCACACACACACAGAACGCCATCATTGCAGGGGGGAAGGGGGGGTAAAACCATATTTTGGATCTAAAATCATAACTATTGCACAAATTAAAAACTATTTTTTGACTGACGTTCGCATTCACCCAACAAATTTTTGTGTGAAATTTTGTGAAAATTCGTCCAACAGTCTAGGAGTTTCAGGACGGACAGACGACGACAGATTTTTTTTTCCGGTGGTACCCACTATACGGGGGGGGGGGGGATACCAAACTCTGCTTATGCAGAGTTGATAAACACCATCTCCACCGACCCTCTACAACACCTGAAAAACGTCCTCCACTCTGCCCAAATTTCCCAGAACATAGCTCAAGAAGCCACACCCCCCCAGAGCCCTTACGCCGTGGACGACCAAGTTATGGTGGCCAAATTACCCATCTCTAGCAAGCTGGGCCCCAGGTATGTCGGACCTTACAGTCACCAAGGTCCCCAACCCGTATCAGATTATCATGAATTATCACGGCGAATCCTGGGTTTACTGGAATCGTTACCCGAGGATTCACCGTCCTCTGACTATGGACGGGGACAAGGTCACGCCCCCTGAGATGCCTACAACCGCCACACCAAAACTCGACTTACCTCGCCAACGCCCTCGCCGCGAGTTCCATATCCTCTCAGCCTTCTAGACCCTCTCCTTCACCACCCCTATCACCCTCATTTTCACCCCCTTCCATTCAACCTCATCAACGCCCCTCCACTCACTCTCGTCCTAGACGCCTTCCGCATTCTTCAGCTCACACTTGCCATAAATATTCTTTTCACCCTCGCTCCCAACTCACCCGTTGAGCCCTAAGCCGACGCCCTTTGAACACCCCACCTTTTAGATCAAAACGCCCTCACCCCTCCTCTACCCGCAGACTCCCTTCCTCATCACCCTCGCCAGCCAATTCGTCAGAACCTTCACGACCACCTCACAATCCCCACCTACCACCCCTTCTCCCACTCGAAGGCAAATCCCTACTTCCCCCGCACCTTCTTCTTCCACACCCTCTACCCCTTCCCTTCGCTATCCCATCGCCTCGCCCCACAACTCCGCCCATATCCATCTAGCATGTCTCCCAACCCGCCAAACTCATCCATCTCCGACCCCATCACCCTTTCCCTCTACACCCCCAACTCCGCACACTCCCAACCCTAGACCCACCCCCCCTACCCTCCAGCCACCTCAAACTCCTTCCACACCCTCTTCTTCCTTTCACCCCTCACCTGTTCACACTGGATCGGGCTGTCTTTCAAAAAACCCTACTCGTTTCTCTCCAAATTCTACACCATCTTCAAGCTCTCCGCCTTCTCTACTTTCTCATACTTTAAAATCCTCTCATGCACTCCTACGAGCATCAGCACTCAGAATAGCAAGATCAACATAATTTTCATAAATGATCTTCTCAACTGTACATCCAGTCCCATCCATTCATATGCAGACGACTCTACCTTACACCACTCAATTAGTTTTCCAAAACGCCCCAGCCAGCAGTCCCTCAAAAGTAAACGTAATGAGCCATAAAATACTTATCTTCTGATCTAGATACTATTTCCAATTGGGGTAGAGAAAACCTTGTTGCATTTAATGCTTCCAAAACTCAATTTATCCATCTTACTACCCGTCAGGAACCTCCAGAGGACTATCCCTTATTCTTCAACAATACAAAAATCAACCCTTCATCTTCCCTCAATGTTCTCGGTGTCTCTTTTTCTTCTGCTCTCTCTTGGAAAGACCATATTACCAGTCTCGCTAAGGCAGCCTCCCAGAAGCTGGGTGTGCTCAACCGCCTCAAGGGGTTCTTTACCCCTGCGCAGCTTCTTGCTCTGTACAGGGGCACAGTGCGTCCTTGTATTGAGTATTGTTCACATGTGTGGGGAGGATCCTCTCACACCGCACTCCTAGATAAAGTAGACAGGAAAGCCTTTCGTATCATTAACTCCCGTCCACTCACCAACTCTCTGCAATCTCTCTCTCTTCGCCGCAATGTTGCATCTCTCTCGCTATTCTATCGCTACTACAATAATCAGTGTTCCTCGGAGCTTTCCCAATGTATACCACCTCCTCTACGTAGGGTGCGTAGTACCCGCCTTGCAACGCAGTCCCACCCCTACTCTGTGCAACTCTCCAACCCAAGAGTGAAATGCTATTCTCAGACTTTCTTCTATTCAACTGCTGAGCTCTGAAACTCTCTCCCAGAATCAGTTTTTCCCTCTTCCTATGACTTAAATTGATTCAAAGGAGTACAAAGGAATACAAAGGAAATCAAGCAACAACAGATCTAGTGACCCTTCTAGGCTGCTTGTCCACCAAAACACTGAGGATCAAGTGTCCAAACAGTGGTTTAGAGTGGTTAAGGGAACATTGGAAAGGGAACTACTACCCTGCCACTAATGTGGCAGGACTAGGAAGTTAGTAGGGGACATATGGGTTAGTAACTGAGGGGAGGATAAAATAAAGGTATTCATTTACAAACGCAGTCAGTCGCGGGTTTGATGCGAGATATTTGTCTAGGCGGAATTTAAATGAATCAACGGTGCTGCAGTCTATAACGTCTCGGGGAAGCCCATTCCACAAGTTGACAACTCGATTGAAGAAGAAATTCTTAGATTTGTCTGAGTTAAAAGATTTACCAATAATTTTGCAACCGTTTCCCCGCGTGTAATTAGATTGGTCGATAGTGAAGTACTTACTAGAGTTCATATTGTCGATGCCTTTGATGATTTTGAACACTTGAATTAAGTCACCTCTTAATCTGCGCTGGGTTAAAGGAAATAGATTTAATTATCTAAGACGCTCTTCGTATGGTTTGTTCTTTAGGCTAGGTATCATTTTGGTAACTCTACGTTGAACTCGCTCTAGCTTGTTTATATCTTTTTGGTAATAAGGGCACCAGCATTGAACGCAGTATTCCAGAAGAGGGCGGACTAAGGAATTGTAAAGGGTTAGGATAACGTCTTTGGATTTATGCTCAAATGATCTGCCTATAAAGCCAATTATTTTGTTTGCCTTCTTAACAACTTCTGAACATTGTTGACTCGGTTTTAGGTTACTCGATATTGTTACTCCCAGATCGGTTTCTCTGTTTACATTCTTAAGCCGAGTGCCATTCATCGAATAGTTTGCTTTCTCATTTAGGTATCCGATATGTAGTACTTTACATTTATCCGCATTGAAACTCATTTGCCAAATTTGGGCCCAATGTGACAATTTATCTAGATTGTGTTGCATATCGTCAACTTGATCTTTTGAGAGTACGCTATTTGCAATTTTTGTATCGTCAGCAAATTTTGAGATTGTACAGGTGAGACCCTCATCTATGTCGTTGATGTAAATTAGAAAGAGAATTGGTCCTAGTACCGATCCCTGGGGTACCCCGCTACTTACATTGGTCCATTTAGATGCCTTACCGTTTATGACTACTCTTTGCTTTCTGTCGCTGAGCCAATTTTCTATCCATTTCAACACACCGTCTTGTATTCCATGCGCTTTTAGTTTTAGCAGTAAACGTTTGTGGGGAACTTTGTCAAAGGCCTTTTGAAAATCAAGGTATATAATATCTACAGCTTTACTCTCATCGTAGAGGTTGGAGGATATC
This sequence comes from Paralithodes platypus, assembly GCA_032716605.1. NCBI lineage: Eukaryota > Metazoa > Arthropoda > Malacostraca > Decapoda > Lithodidae > Paralithodes > Paralithodes platypus. The sequence continues at coordinate 42,277,647 of CM064498.1, read as the reverse complement.
GTGGAAGAAGTCTAAGAGGTTTGTTAAACAGGAACGTTTTTTACGAAAGCCGTGTTGAGTATCTTTAACCCTTGCTTAGCGGGCCATCTGTGGCCGTTTTGGGCCTTTTCAGGCCGTTCTGACTGCTATATCAACCATCAGTATGAAAGGAACTGTATTGCGCCGAAAACTAGGTGGAAATCGCTACACAATGACGCCACATACAGCTACGTAGCACTCGTGGAGCACTGACAGTGTTACCTCGAAGATGGAAGTTTAGCTGATTTTGCTACCTTGCTCACTTTTAGCGAACTATTGGTTACACTGTCATCCTGGAGGCCACAGATGTCGGACGTATGGATCATTACTATCCCCATTTTCACTCGATTTCCACCCTTTTTTCACCCGTTTTTTGCCAGTTTTTTCAACTCGACTTATGTGGTGAGCCGCTCTTTAAGGGTTAAGTATGTTATTTTCCTCTAAGTGATTTACGAGTCTGTCTCTTATGACCGTTTCTAGCATTTTACATACAACTGAGGTTAAGCTAATTGGACGATAGTTACTGCGTGTGTCCAGGCATTTTAGCTTGAACGTCCCTTGATTTCGGCCCTGTCACGTTTTGAAATCTGGGGGAGGCACTCGCTGCAGGCAGTTATGCCTTTTGTCTCCCTCATTCACATAGAGGGAAAAAAAAAAAAAAAAAAAAAAAAAAAAAAAAATGGCACAACTCGCCATTCCCCAACTATCACAAAGGCTACCTGCCTCTAACTCCGGCAACAACCCTGGACTTTCCTACATCAAGAAGCTGAAATGGGGAGAGGAAACCGGCTCACTGTTCACCATCAGGTTTCGAGACGAGCTCGAAACTAGCCTGGAGTATTCCCACCTCACCTCTCGATCTGCAGACGCCCGCTCCCAAACTTGGTGGGCGTATATGGAAGGGCGCCGCACGTTTACCCGCCAGGGGTGCTTCGCAATACAGCCAGGAGGTCGTGGATACTACCCCGGAGAGGAGAGTGAGATGGGGATAAAAGCAAAATAGGAGATGGAAGCACCAACACCAAAACAACTCCTGTCACCACCCTGGTAAGGCAAAAGGACATAAGAGCCTCCTCACCACATCAGGCCCTAGTCGCCACCATCACCTCGCCACTCTCCCCGACCCCAGGAAAGGACACAACCGTGAGGTTAACAACCAACACCACCAGGGAAACCAGAGAAGTCCACTACCAATGTCAGGGAAGAGAAATCTTCCATAAAACCCAAGCCACCGCACGGCCATCTTGCCCAGAGACGCACCACCGCCGTGGCGTGAATTCTGAGAAGGGCTACCACCTTCGGCATAGACCTTCCTCTCAGCACAACCGCCATTCTAGACCCGAGATGCGCAGCTGGAAGGAACGACGGAACTGGTAAGACCTCTCCAGCCAAATCCATAAGCAGCACAGTTGAAAAGATAATCTAGATCGCACCAGCAGACTAGATATCTGGAAGACTTGGGATAATAACCAAGAAATTGCCTTGAGGGAGTAAGACACTGGTGGAATAATCCACGTATTTCTCGAAAGTACCTTGGATTTGCTCGTACTCTTGTTGGACCACACTGGTGACCACCCAACATCTTTACATTGCCTTTGTAAATTATTTACTATAATTAGAGTATACAGTACTGACCAGCGCTCTAGTTCTAGTAAACTTACAAACATAGTAAGGCTGGTTGGAAAAGCGTAAGACACTGGTGAAGCGGCTTCCTTCTCAGTCAGATCTTGTAGTGGAGGATGTAAGACACTGGTGTAACAACTCCCTACTTAGTCCTTACGATACGAGAGCGTAAGACACTGGTGTAACGGCTCCTACTTGTAACTATCCCAAAATGTCATCATATAAGTTCCTCTAGAGACTCACATAGAAGCCTAGGTCTGGATTGTAAGAGAGAGCGTAAGACACTGGTGTAACGGCTCATTTTCATGCAAGACCCTCACCTCTACAGTCTTCAAAGGATCTACAAGGAAGTCTTCCCCTACCTTCTGTCACCGTCACACGACAGGACCACCCCCACGGAACAGGATGTCGTAGGGAATACCAGGCAGCAACATCTTCAGAGATCGTCGGAACCTGCCTATATCTTCCCTTTGAGACGCCTAGAGGATCCTCGATCGTGCTATTTAGAACCATCCGTCTTATGCAACATTCAACCTCTAACCATAATTATGATTTTGTGTAAATAAGAATAACCTATGTTTGTACTCTGTGTTATATTATAGGTTTGACTCCTGCAAGGAGATAAAGAAAACCTAATATTTAGTAGTGGCCCTGTAATCATTGACGATTATGCCTATTACATAAGGCTACCTCTTCAAACGCTCATAATCGTAGTTTGAATCTACCGCCGCAGAGCTCAGAGGAACCTTCATCATAAGCACACGCAAAATCACTCATGGTTCGTCTTTATGATTGGGTTCTCACTACGAAAAAACTTTGTAACAAATAAAAAATAAAAATAAAATAAGAATAACTATTCATAAGCTTTCCATATTCCGTGGATGTACTTCTGTGGATTCTTGGACCAGACGCTGCCTAGCGCATTTTTCCGCCTTCACTGACATATCAAGTATACCAAAATCCTTAATACATCAACGAATGGGAAGGGGATGGTCGGGAGGGCCCCAGTCGTCAATGATTACGGGGCCACTACTAAATATTAGGTTTTCTTTATCTCCTTGCAGGAGTCAAACCTATAATTTATTAGTGGCCCCTCCATCATTGACGATTATGCCTGATATCTAAGACTGGAGGGGGACATTCGTAATCATATCATAACCATTGCAAATAGAATAGGCAGATAATCAAACAACCACATAGTATTCTTACTTTGTAAAAATAATATATTTATGTATAAACTTTAAACAACATATAAAAAGGGGTACAAGCAGGGGCGTGCTTAAAGAAGCCTGCTTGAGGAAAAAGGGTAACTATGAGAATCTGTTCACAGATCTGAAAGTTAAAGGCACCCCACTTAAATTAAGTGGTGAAAAATAAAACTTTATGTTTACATGTGCACATATAAACCCCATTATTCTAATGTGTATATTCCTTAAAATTAGACACAAAAATATAATAAATTCTTGTACTATCGCAGATGTACTTACTAAAATGCTACTCGGAGTTGCAACTACCGAGAACTCTTAAAATTAAATTGCTTCAACAGTGTATCCCACTTAAAGAAACAATTGTTGTACTACATCCATTGTACCTCAACATTTCCCGTAGTCATTACTACAGAGAAATTTTAATCACAACACTTATACATTGTATCACAGCTCGTATACTCTGTACATATCCTCCGGCGGGGTCTAGGGTGTCTTATGTTTCACTGACTGCACCCCCCCCCCCCCCTCTTTCTTAACCTAAACAATTAGTGACTTAGAGACCCATCTAGACCCTTTGCCGTAAAGCTACACATGGCATTGATGGTTTGTCTAGCGCTACCAACAGGTATCGAGTCAAAAACGTATGATTTGAAGCCCATAGTTGAGTAGTAGCTATGTCTTTAACAGAATTTTGTTTGAGAAAAACGTAAAGATACTGCCCATTTGCATAAATCGTGGGCCCTACCCACTATGCCGGGATTACTCTCTTTAATGACTTCTACTAGCAGAGAAGCCATTTTACGTTTCATTAATCTTTTACCTGTACTCGATACCCATAACGCACCTTGTTGGTTAAGAGGTGCCACTCTCATATATTTGGTTAAAGCTTGTACAGGACATAAATTATGGTGCACTTTACCCCGTTTCAACGCCGGTACCGTGAACTCTGAGAAAACATGTTCACTATGTTCATTCTTTGCGATGAACCCTGGGGAAGGTGCAATATGAATGCAATCATTTAGTCTACCAAACCTTATGCAATTAGGGGTGTTGCTCATCGCCGCCAGCTCAGACACCCTGTTACCAGTTGCCAAAGCCATAAGGAACACAGCCTTTTTAATAGCAATTCAAAATCTGCCGTATTCTGATACAGACGGGAATGAAGCAAAGATAACGCTTTGTCAAGAGACCAGGTAGGCATGAGCTGACGGGGAGGTGGGCAGAGTTTGAAGCATGCTCTCATGAAACCTGTTTCTTCCGCTTGTGGTATGGTTAGACCTGTAAGGTCAAAGAATGGCACCCTGATAACTGTTAAGTGATTTTTTAGAGTCACTACAGATAGACGTTTCTGTTCAAACAAATAGTTTAAATAATTAAAACTAATGCCACCGAAGGTGGCATTAGTTTTAAGGTCTGTTTTAACTTTCCAAGAAGTAAAGGACTGCCAATGAGATTAATATTGCCTCTTGGTAGATTGTGTGTACTAATTCATAAATTTATCTGTCACGTTTCTACCATACGGCGTTAGCCACTTGGCCTCCTGAATGTCCACAATGCAAAAGTCAGCGAGGTCTCTAGGTTTCTGAATGGGACCAAAGCCCTTTACCCTGATGCCCGAGGTTTGACTGAAAGCCCCAACCTATCGTCCCTGACGCATCCGTGTCCACCCATACCGTCGGCGGAGGAGAGGTCCATGACATGACTGAGTGCAACATTTCCCTCTTTGCCCAGACTGCTAGTAAGCTGTGTATTAATGTTGGGATAGGCCATAATGTTCCCGCCGGTAATAGTGGGAAATATTTGTTGCCCTCCCAAGATTAAACGTTTGACTTTCAACCGGCCCAACTTCACAGTTAGTTGAACCCAGTTGAGAGAACCGACTAGAGATTCCCAGAGTCTCCGTGTCGTAGTCAGACTGTGGAGAAACATAAAAAAAAAATTGCGAAATCTGTTTCGATTGTCCACACTCTGACTCGGAGTGAGAGATGCTGTGTCCCAGACCAGCCCTATCCACTGAATTACTCGTGAGGGAACAAGGTTTTGACTTTACTAAGTTGACCTTGAATCCTAGAGATTTGACATGGTTTAACGTAATGTTGACATGAGTGTTGAATAACTTTTCTGTCTCTGCCACCACCAGCCAGTCATCCAGATACCACAAGATCCTGATCCCCTGTTCTAAAATGGGCATCAGGGCTTGCCGGACTAATTTTGTGAATATGTGTGGCGCTAGGTTCAATCCAAACGGCATCCTTTGAAAGACATAAGTCTGATGCATTATTCTTAACGCCAGAAATTTTTTGAAATCTCTCGTTTACCGGGATGTGCCTATACGCGTCTGTCAGGTCTAATGAACGCGTCTGTCAGGTCTAATGAACACATCCACCCTCCCGGCGGAAGAGTTAGCCTGATTTGATTCACTGTCAGCATCCTGAAGGACATGTTGTGAATGTTGAGATTCAAATAAGACAGGTCTACGACCGGTCCCATCTGAATACTGTCCCTTTTTGGTACTAGAAATAGTTTGGATGTAAACACCGGGTAAGTCGGGGGGACTACATACATACATACATAAAATGTTAAGACTGAGTGTTCCACACATAAGTGCAGTTTCAGTCTCTCATCCTAATGGCGGCATTCCAGGCAACCCTGTTAAGGGCTGCTTCACTTGTCAAGTTCTTGGATTTGAGATCGGCGCGTATAGTCCGATCCCAGGTCTTCCTCGGTCCACCCCTTGGTGCAGCTCCCTCCACAATCACAGACCTGCATTTTTTCACCCAATTTTGTTCATCCATTCTCTCCACCATCCCAGTCTACTTGTACGCATCACATCGCTAATACTCTTTATACCTAAACGTCTCCTCAGCTCAACATTTGTTATTCTATCCTGTAGCCTGGCCCCACACATCCATCTCATCATTCTCATCTCATTACGCTCCATTCTGTTGACATCCTCTACTTTAACGGCCCATGTTTCTGAGGCATACGTCATTGCACTTCTAACACATGAGGCATACACCTTTCCCTTCAGGGGGAGAGGCATTCTTTTCATGGTCAGGATTGGCATCAATTCTCTGAACTTCCCCCAGCCACACCTAATTCTAGCAACAGTGGCAGCCTCAGCCCCACCACCGGCAGAGATGGTATCTCCTAGGTAACAAAACTTGTTCACCAGCTCCAAAGACTCATTTCCAAAATTCACAGCCACAGGATCATCACTTAACACAAGCTCGCCTTTGCACACTACGCACTCAAATTTCTCTATTTCTGACTTATCCTTCGGCAGGGGCCCCTTTATTCTACTACAGCGCTTCCTCCCATGGTGTACCCAACATCGACAGATGCTACATTGAATTGAGTTAACGCCCACTCCCTTTCCACACACTGCACATGGGTATGCACCGCTCTTTTCCACATTGCCTCGTCTCAAACTACAATGCATAACCTTGGTTTTGTTAATATTGACTCTTAAACCCTTGCTCGCCATGCCCTCTCTCCACTCTCTGAATATGGCCTCAGCATCCTGCATACTGTCAGCTATTAGGACTAAATCGTCTGCATAAAACAGTTCCAACGGGAGTCCGCCTCTAAAAATTCTAGACAGCGCCTCCAAGACCATAATAAAGAGGAGGGGGCTTAACACTGAACCCTGATGGACTCCAACACGGACTGCGAACTCATCACTCAGTACACCCTTCACCCTCACCGAACTTCGCGAATCCTCATACATCTTCATTATCACACGCACCAACCACTCTTCCACACCAAGTTTCCTCATAGCCCACTGTACAACATCTCTAGGTACCCTATCAAAGGCCTTCTCCAGGTCCACAAACACAAAGTAAAGATCCCTGCCTTTTAGTAAGTATCTTTCCTGTATCTGCCTGACTATGAAGATAGCATCGGTTGTACCACGTCCTGGCATAAAACCAAACTGCATATCATCAATAGAGATGCTTTGCCTGATCAAACCCTCAAGGACTCTCTCACAGACCTTCATGATTTGGTCAAGCATTTTCAGGCCCCTATAATTTCCTCTATCTAGCGCATCCCCTTTTCCTTTGTATATATTTACTATTACACTTTTGAGCCAATCCTCTGGGATTTTCTCATCTTTAATAATGGTGTTTATCAACTCAGTGACTAAGTTTACACCAATCTCCCCTGAGGCTTTTATCATCTCAGCGACAATGTCGGAGCAACCTGGAGCTTTACCGTCCCTGGGGATAATGACACTCTTGGTAATCATCTCCTGAACTAGTGACTCCACCTCTAAAGAAACATGATTGGCCTTTGTCGGCTGACGTAAGCGAGGTCGCCGGAGCCACTGCCAAGTGATGCCTTTGCGTACCACAGTCCTCGCCCATGTTCTTAATGGCCATGCTTGATGACACACCCGGAATGACCCAGTTAGCAGACTGGGGTTCGCCGGCTGGACCACCCTCTGTTCCAACACGCCTTTGACTGGCCCCGGGAGTGAGAGAGACCTTAGTTTATTGCTGGTGGTGGTGTACCCTTGGACGACTGGCCGGGTTTGGCTGGAGGTAGGCCCTGACCTGGTCGTTGGTGAAACCTGTGGCCTTTACCTGAGAATTTAACCTGTCGATACCTGAACTGAGCCTTACCCTGGGTGGATGGGGACTTTGGCTGATGAAAAGGCTTAGACCCACTAGCTTGAGTTTTCGAAACTGGTTTGGGCTTAGGGAAAGTGAAGGTAGGCTACTTAGGTTGAGAGGGACTTTGTTTGAATGCTTGTGCCATATTGAAAACAGTCTTCCAAACTGCTGGGGAAATCAAAGGAGTTAGAACTGGAGACAGAACTACTTGGCTTGCAATACGGTCAGGAAGTTTCTTCACTGAGAACATCCTCAGATCCTGCCTTCCTCTAATAAGGCTGTCCGAATATCTCCTAAAGACTGAATGGAAGTTTGGAGAAGCAAGCGCCGGGAAAGTTCAATGGCCTTCCTGACTTCCGCAGCTTCGATCGCCTGAGAAGAGTGTAACATAGACTTTGTTACTTGCTGGGTAACAATATATTGCGAAAACAGTCTAAACTCTTTTCCTCTCAGCCTAAACTCGCGGTCTAGGTGAGCTGGGGAAGGCGTGCTAAAAGGATCTTTTAATTCGCACAAATTGATTTTAGGGGCAGCCAAGAAATCAAACAAAGCAGAGGGGACTCCTCCGGCACTAAAAACCGGAAGAGAGAACCAAGTATGGTTTTCTTGAGGGATTTGGTGAGAAGATGTTGAAGTGAAAGTAGTGGCAAAATGTTGAGCCTCTGTTTCCCATTCCACCCAAGGTCCCGTACCCAACTGCCCCACCTGCAAGACTGGATTAGAGGCTGAGTCTGTGATCGGAAACATATCCAACTCCGGCGTCAAAGCAGAAAGTGCCTTGATGTCGTTAAAGCCATCATTCTTAGTCCAGTCAGAAAATAGCTTTGAAGCTGAGGCAGGGGGTAGGGCTGGTGTTGATGCATACACAAAAAAGTCATGGTTATAATAACTTGGAATGGCCTTAACCCATGGGATCCGGGGGGCCTCATATGAATTTTGGTAAAATCAACTTCATAATTCAGTAGCTACTGATTGAGACCACCTAGAGCAGTCAATGTTTTTGCAAGTTGTAGAACTTTTTGTTTTCTGTAGAATGCCGTAGAGATGACATCGCTACAACGCGTGGTTGCCGAGTTCTGATGATTATAGCGGCGATTTTTATTTGACCATTTTGCCTCATATGAGGCCTCCCAGATCCCAAGGGTTAATATGAACATCTAAAACATTTCCTTGACTATCCAATGCTCTGAGTTTTCTAGACTTATTGCCTTGGATTACCCACTCATGTGGTACAGGAAGCTCCCCCGAAATAGTAGCTTGTGCAGCCTCTGGCTTAGTTGGTAACATTGCTACCCATGACTCATGAGGCCAGTATAAAAGAGGCATAGCTCCTTTTCTGACTGGTGCCTTGTCTAGAGGGGGGGCAGTTATGTCTGATATGACTCGCACATTGGAAGTAGTGAGAGCTGCTGTGCCTGGCACATTGGAAATTGGATCTGACACAAGAGGAGGGTTAGGTATTTTAGCTAAAGCAATGGATGTAGCCAGAGGTCGCACATTCGTCGACGTCGCGGGAGCTCCCATACCAACTGTAGGAGTTTCCGGCGTAGGGCCAAAGAACTTATTAAGTGCATTAAATAGTAATCCATCAATCCCTTCTGTAGTTACATACCTAGCAGATGACGAACTCCGTGGAGATTCGACAGTACCCTGAGAGTTGTCTAGATGGTGACCTGACTCTTCAACTTCCATCTCTGGGACCAGAGAACGCTGTTCTTCATCCCTTAAGTCTGGCCTATCATGGGAAGATCCCGCCGAAGCCGGGACCTCCACATGCCGCCATGTTAAATCTGGGATAGAAGATGGTACATCGGCATCCCGGTGGACGTCAGCCACTACTTGAGTCACAAAAGGATGTGTTCTGTCCTGCCAGGGCTGTGAGTATCGCCATACACCTTGGCTGTGGCTGTTACTCGCTTGCGACCTTGGTATACTCTCCAATTGGGAGCCCTCACCCGAGCACCCTAGAGGTTTATAGTTTCTGTAAGATACTTCTAAATCTGAGGCTGACACACGTGACCTGGTAGAAAAAGCATGACTATCAGGTGATGAAATGTCCGCCGGGGCATCCTCCACCACATTCTCTGACTCCACCCCCGACCTGTCAGATTGGACGTTAGACTTGGTGGGGGTAGAGGCTGACCTTGATTTGGGCCTCGTCGCCGTTGCCGAGGGTGACGGTGAGCGAGGCCTCTTAGATTTGCCGGGGGAGGGTGTGGTAACCTGTCCCCGCCCAGTCTCTGAGGTCTTACGTGCACGTATCTTACACTTAGGGGGGGGCATGTTTGATAATTAAAAGCTCCCAAAGCTCAAGGTTATCACATTGCAATGCTTTATGTGCTACATTCGTTGAATAAGTAGCGAGAAGTTGTTTCACTTCTTGCAAAGCCACCGCCGCAGTATTATCCTTTTGAATTAAAACTTTAACACTTAAGAGGTTACAAATAGTGTAATTCTTTGTCACCCATATCCCTCGTGACCGATCGAGGCATTTAACACATTTAATACAAAGCTTGTGTGCAAAAATAGGGATACCTGAGCATAACGGCGTTGAACATAAAGCAATGAGAGGTTCTAGTGCCGACATGACAGAGACTAGTGGAAATCTACCCAACCCCCGGGATCTACCTGGTCATCTGGCGCCACGCCTGTACTCCACCCTGGAAAGAGAAAATTTCCAGGAATTAATGCTTATAAGGTTACCCCAAAATGTTTCAAAAACATGTGTCACAAAACCGCTGGTCAACGAACCGTAGCCCTCAACCACTACTTTTCGTTTTCCTTTAGTTTCATATTAAAGATTTCAGCATATCTTTACCTGTCCAAAAGATTTAAGCAGATCTTCTGAATCTTCATAAAGATGAAGTATATCTTTATTAATGATGAAGTCTTTCAAGTATCCCTTTACACTTGAAACACTAGTAAGATTCAGGCATCTTTTTATCCCATAAAAAGTCTAAGCCTATCTTAATCTCTAATCCGACTTCTCCCAGAAGCCCTCATAGATCGCCGTCTTGAAGGCCGTGATACCCTATTGTATCAATCAATTGTTTGGCAAACCATAGCGAATTGCAAATCCGTTAATATAACCACCCAAAGGTACAACCGCCGGGTTTTATATTAAATGTCAAACCAATTGTACCTGCCCCCGACCTCTTTGTAAAAAGGTCGCCGGGAGGGAAAGACCAATCAAACAAACAGCATTGTTTCCTCTTAATCTTCATAAAGATGAAGCATATCTTTATTAATGATGAAGTCTTTCAAGTATCCCTTTACACTTGAAACACTAGTAAGATTCAGGCATCTTTTTATCCCATAAAAAGTCTAAGCCTATCTTAATCTCTAATCCGACTTCTCCCAGAAGCCCTCATAGATCGCCGTCTTGAAGGCCGTGATACCCTATTGTATCAATCAATTGTTTGGCAAACCATAGCGAATTACAAATCCGTTAATATAACCACCCGAAGGTACAACCGCCGGATTTTATATTAAATGTCAAACCAATTGTACCTGCCCCAGACCTCTTTGTAAAAAGGTCGCCGGGAGGAAAAGACCAATCAAACAAACAGCATTGTTTCAATGGCTTTGAAAAGCCGAGAAAACCATATCCAACAGGTGTGAGCATGATCACCTAGATAAATGTGTGGAGCCCACCTCGCCGGGAAAAGCACAGGAAGACTGATCACAGGCTCGACCACAGAGAACGCAGTTTCTGAAGAGCCCTCAAGGTACCAAACTCGCCGGGGTAACTACCGATTTTAACCCTCCTGGCCCGGTTGTCATTTTAAAATGACACCACGAATTAAGGGCAGGTGCCCGGTTGTCATTTTAAAATCTGTAAGCTTGAAAGCCTATTCAGCTTGGTCTGAACGCTGTGCGTCCGACGCATGTAAACAAAGCCGATCGTTACGTCACCGCACCTCCGAAAACAAGAAAGAGAAGACTCGTTTGTTATTGTATGTCTGTATGTCGTTGTTTCAGTAGTGAAAAGATCGTCATATTGCTAACATCGCCTGCAAGTGCTCTCCACTGAAATCGTCATCACAACTGAACCAGTTGACATAGAGAGCTCTACTCAACGCCAGTCTACAGATTGGAAACCGCACTACATTTATAGATGCGTGGGAAATTTCTAGCAGTTAAACTAAACAAAAATACGGTAGTCTAGGCCTAGACGTTTTTCGGCCAGATCGCCCGGGTAGCCCACACTGTCATTTTGAGAGCCTGCCCGATCCAGGAGGGTTAACCAACTTGACTAAAACCCGGTAAACAAAGCGGCTTTCTCGGAGCAATCGAGAAAAAACGCCGGAAAGGCAACTCACACCAATCAGAACGCAATCTGATAAACATAATCAGACCCACAGTCCGAAGCTCCTGGATCAGCCAATCACAACTAATCCAGGACACACATGACACATAAATATATTTTTTATCATAATAAACAATGAAAACACTTGCATATGTGAAAAAACTAAGAGTGGCTGGCTAGGCCCAGTGAAAACGGAATAAACACTTAATGTCGTCGAAACACAATCGAAAAGCACTCCATCCCACCAAAACTGGAACAGCCGCCACATCAACATCGTAGAAAACCCCCCGGGTAAGGGTAACACTGACTCGGGACCCAGAAAAAACACCAGGAACGTCAGTATAAAACAAAATAGGCTACTCCATCTGAAAGATAGCTAGAAGCCCGACATCGCGTAGTTAAAGCCTCCTAACAAGCTAGGACTAAAGATGGCTAAACACGAAAAACAGTTTCAGAGCGTCCTCAACTCGGCAACGAGGGTCCGTCCGAAATAGACGCCCCAACAAAAACGACCCAAAATACACTTGTTCTGCGAGAAAACCACCCATGACACCCCTGCTAAGCTAATCCTAACCTTACTCAAGACATCCCAGAGTAAACAAATGAGAAAAAACTCACTAGGGACGCAAGAATGCGGAATCAAAGCGGAGCACTGTGGGGAACACGTCCGGGTGGGGTGAACGCAGAGCAAGGAAGGCGGAAAAATGCGCTAGTGCGCTAGGCAGCGTCTGGTCCAAGAATCCACAGAAGTACATCCACGGAATATGGAAAGCTTATGAATAGTTATTCTTATTTTATTTTTATTTTTTATTTGTTACAAAGTTTTTTCGTAGTGAGAACCCAATCATAAAGACGAACCATGAGTGATTTTGCGTGTGCTTATGATGAAGGTTCCTCTGAGCTCTGCGGCGGTAGATTCAAACTACGCTTATGAGCGTTTGAAGAGGTAGCCTTATGTAATAGGCATAATCGTCAATGATGGAGGGGCCACTAATAAATTATCCTCTATTACCTTCGTGATTGTGTTCTTGTGTGTTCTTATCTTCTCCAGTCGAGTAAAAACCTACCTATAAAGTCATTACAACCCCATTAAAACCTGGTATAACAGTCACGACCAAAGCAACTATACAAAACTTCAGCTGCCGCCCATCCAGCTCGTCCCGCAGCTTCTGGAAAAATACAGGCGCCCACTGTGCCCTTGATGACTGGAGTCATCACGACCATGACAACGCAACCAAAAGAGACACTACTCACGCTGGCCAACAAAAAGGCAAGCAATCAGCCTGCTGGCTTAGATTCAATTTTTGAATCCTGGAGAAGTAATCCTAGGTTAGAAAGGATAAAAGTAAATTCTGAGGCTTGTCATAGTACACAATTTGGGTCAAGTTTGAGCACTGATTGCAATCCGTCAGGTTTGAGCACTGATAGACAAATTGCTGTATCATACAATCCGAGGGACTCTGAGGCTTGCCGTAATACGCAACTTTGATCAGGTTTGAGCACTGATCGTCATCCATCAGGTTTGAGCACTGATAAGACAAATTGCTGTGTCACACAATCCAAAGGGAAAGAAAGACTCTGAAAAGTATCAGCATTTGCAATTAAATTGATCAGGTTTGAGCCCTGACCGAGGTATTGAAGAGACTGAGAAACTAAGAGTTCTAGGTGTTGTTTGTGAGGATCCTTCGGGAATCCCTGACCAACATCAAACTTCTCGGAACGAATACCTCAGACTAGGAATAAAGTCTCTCCCTTGTTCGACTTTGGCTAAGTCTAAAACCAAAGTTAATCATTTGAGTGATAGTATACGAGTTGACAAAACCAAGATACCTCCTACCCCAGGATAATCCTGGAGTGGCAGGGAAAAGAGTTTCTTTCCTCAGGGCCAGTGTGAGTCGGAGAAGGAGAGCCGTGAAGAAAGACGAACAAAAGCCCTTGCTACGCGAATTCTGGACTTGTTTGGTCCTGAGTAGAGCCAGAGTGAAAAAGGGCCTAAGTGACAGGTGCCGTACCAGTGTGTCTAGAAACAGTGTCAAGATCGCTCTTCTACGTCTCTCCAGAAAAACTCCTTCAAGTGCTATTCTTCTTTCCGTAGTGGTAACGTGATCATTGTGAGGGTTTAGACCTAGGTGTGCCGAGGATTTTCATATTATATTTAACGTATATTCCGAGTGCTTTGATCTTCCTTCTTGGTTGATTCTGTTATCCCGCTTGGGAAACAAAACACTCCTGTCCACACCGGGTATCAATAAATATACTTTCTCGAATCTCGGGCTCCCGTGATTCAATGGAGAGAAGATATATACTGTATACTGTATCTGATTTCCCATTTATTTTACACAACACACTTATACGTAATTAAGATAATTCGCTGGGCACCTACGTTTATACGTTCTATGTTACCAGGTTCATAGCCAAATAGTGGATGTCTCTAACGCAGAGTTGAGTGCTTCTAGTTACGAGTTTATGCTAATTTAACGCATATTTATTTATATATTCATTTAACTTAACTTTCTATTAGTCTTGTTTTAGATAATTGAACTATTGTCACCTGTGTTCACCTTTAAGTTTTAGATCGCTCTTTTGTTCCTTGCTTCGCATCCTGTTATTTCACGATATTAACTTTGTTCATCTTATAATTATTTATGCACCCTCTGTTGGTCACTATATCGATCAATTTTTAGAACGATTTCCCTGTATGTTGAGGCTATTACCTCTGATTTATTATTAACCACTTATGCTTTATTACATATCAGCATTATTGTTATAGATGAGATCTGTGAATGTTATGAACCTCCACTTATGTTGAATAAATATTGTGTATTCTTGTCTTGTGACTTTGTTTATTGCCTGTTATTTTTTGTGTCGATTTGGAATATAGGGTCAGCCCTCACCCAGTAGAGCAGCCTTTTGTTGTATCAGAATACATGACATTTCTTGGAAACGTGGCATAACAAATAATAATAATAACAATAATAATCATCAATGGGGGCATACGCCGTGACAGCGCGTAGCCGCACTCACCCTCTGACTCCACTCCAGGCGATCCCCCCGGGCAAGACTCCAGCCATCTGCCTGGCCCAGTGGTCTTCCCCTAGGCCGCCTCCACTTAGGATTGTCTTCTGTAGGGACCACCTGGTGAGCAGGGTCATCATCAGGGAGGAGAACCACATGCCCAAACAGCCAACAGTGAATTAAATTAATTACTTTCTCCATTTTGTTTTCTATGTGAATGAGGGAGACATAAGGCATAACTGCCTGCAGCGAGTGCCTCCCCCAGATTTCAAAGAGTGACAGGGTCGAAATCAAGGGACGTTCGAGCTAAAATGCCTGGACACACAGATTTTGAAGCAATTTAAGTCATAGGAAGAGGGAAAGACTGATTCTGGGAGAGAGTTCCAGAGCTCAGCAGTTGAATAGAAGAAAGTCTAAGAATAGTGTTTCACTCTTGGATTGGAAATTTGCACAGAATAGGGGTGTGATTGTGTTGCAAGGCCGGTACTACGTACCCTACGTAGAGGAGGTGGTATACACTGGGAAAGCTCCGAGGAACACTGATTATTGTAGTAGCGATAGAATAGCGAGAGAGATGCAACATTGCGGTGAAGAGACAGATTGCAGAGTTGGTGAGTGGACGGGAGTTAATGATACGAAAGGCTTTCCTTTCTACTTTATCTAGGAGTGCGGTGTGAGAGGATCCTCCCCGCACATGTGAACAATACTCTATACAAGGACGCACTGTGCCCCTGTACAGAGCAAGAAGCTGCACAGGGGTAAGGAACCCCTCGAGGCGGTTGAGCACACCCAGCTTCTAGGAGGCTGCCTTAGCGAGACTGGTAATATGGTCTTTCCAGGTGGGAGCAGAAAAAAAAGAGACACCGAGAACATTGAGAGAAGATGAAGGGTTGATTTTTGTATTGTTGAAGAATAAGGGATAGTCCTCTGGAGGTTCCTGATGGGTACTGGTAGTGTTATGCCAGGTTTTTACTGGGGTTTAATTGGTTTGATTACGTGGGTTCTTCCTAACTGGAGAAGTCACTATTGTTTTACCACAGACACAGAGAGAGAATAGAGGTTAATTATCACAAGACGTGCATTCATATTTCGTTTATTTGCACAAGAATATCGCATACGTAAAGCTAGAACAACAATAATAGATGCACGAACGAGGCTCCACTATGTCTGACTCGTAAGACTGGATTATTCTATCCAATGTCCAAGGGAGTATTATGGTGTGCCTTCTAACAATAGGATTACACTGGTCCCGCGTCGATCCTTTTCACAGCTCGATGACGGTATAATAACTTCACTGTAGATTTGTAGAATAAGTAGTCCAATCTTCGGTAGATCCGTTGGCCGTGGGGGGGGTTGTCCTGTTGTGACTGGGTTAGCACAGTTTAACTCGAGTTCTTTGGTTTGGGACTTTAAATACTATTTACTTGGCCATCGCCGAAGGTAAAATAGAATCGAGTTAATGCAGGAGTGAACTCCTGACTACTCTGGTCTTTAACCCGTGGAGCCCCAGCGACGCGTCTGGCGCGTCGGCGATGTATGTAACGCACAGCCCCAGCGACGCGTCTGACGAGTCACCCTAATTGCTCCGACTGTAACCTCAGGTGTAGCCACTCGAGAGGGCTCAGATTTGTATGGAAACTGTGTACGTATCCCACGCAACCGTGCCGATGGTTGAAAACTCTCAAAGTCCACGTGCGTGCGCGTGAGCGCGCAATAACCTGGTTTTTTTGGGGTAATTGCCTTCAATTTTTTACTCTTGTAAAATACGTTTTCGGGGGCTCTGTAGGACCATTCTTTAAGCTTTTTGAGCGGTTTTTCGTGGTTTTTCCTTCATTCCTAACCCATTCGCTATTGTTTCTGGAATAAAACCATTTTTTGAAAACCGGCCGGGTTCTGGTGAACAAACAATACAAAACTAGCCGGGGCTCCACGGGTTAAAAGAACTTTGATGAATTTCTTGCAGTTTGGTCTATCCCGGATAAAGCCACTATCCACAACAGCGCCGGGGCTGGTGATGGGCTGGTCTATCAGAGTGAGAATTGAGCGATCTCTGCCATACCCATAGCTTACTCCGACTGTTCCTTTAACTTATATATTTTCTAGATCTCAAGTGACGGCGTCTCTTCCGTGGATTGACCTCCCAATCTACCAAGATTGGAAGCCAAAGCATCACATTTTTCCTTTGCCCCTCAACTTTCTCTTCATAATTGCTGAGGGGCACAGGGCCCTGGGTGGGGCTTTGATTTCCCGGGCGTTTCCGCACCCTCCTCAGCTCCCCGCCATGGAGTGGCTTCGGTCACCCAGGCTTTATTGTGGTCGGCAGGGGGTGGTTCTGTGGGGGCGCTCGGTTATGGCCTTGGCCTTGCTCGGGGCATTGGGGCTGTTCGGCCAGGCAGCTTGGGGAACAACAACAACAGCGCCGGGGTTGGGGTAGGGTAAGGATATTAGCTTGCTTCACATCAAAGATTCTAATAACCCAGCCTTGTTGATACCCACTCAAAACAATTAGTATCGGCGAGTGACTGCAATATCGCAATTGTTTCTACATCCTTCAATCATAGGAACAATTCTTCAACTGAGCCCTCAATCTTCGAAACTGTCCTTACGTCCTTCAACCATAAGAAACTGCTCTAAATTGAGATACTATATGAAAATCGGCGGGAGCATATAGGCCCCTTTTCTCAGTGCCAGGTCGGTGGTGTGGCTGCGCATCAGAAAGGCGCCTAGGGGTAGGGTTTTGTATGGCGGTTGAGTCTTGTGGCCTGGAGGTGGGGTGACATCTGCTAACTGTATATCTCGGCTTCTCCGGTCACGGCGGCGAGGCGGTTGCGCTCTAGAGTGGCGTGGGGATGTCTGCGTGTTTATGGTGCCATTCCTTGGTTGATTTCTCTTCTTCGCTTTTCTTGTTCTGCTGGACTTTGGGATTGATTATGGTGATGAATAAGTCTTTCCCTATATACATAAAATTTTAAGACTGAGTGTTCCACACATAAGTGCAGTTTCAGTCTCTTGTCCTAACTCATATATCACTGTCTAAATGGAATATTGACTCACGAGTGACACATGCAGAGGAGCTAGAAGGGGCAACACAAGGGCACAGAGAAGAAGCGACAAACATCCAACAGGCTCAGTGTCGATCAAGAGAGAAAGAATCTAGTCATCTGGCAACTTTGTAAAATCAGTGAAAATAGGTTACCGGTAGCCTAAACTGAACAAGATGCGGAAATACACTTAGATCTCCTTAACTGTACCTTAATTCCCATCCATTCATACGCAGACGACTCAACCTTACACTACTCCATTAGTTTTTCAGAACGCCCCAGCCAGCAATCCCTCAACGACAAACGTAATGAAGCCATAGAACTCTTAAATTCTGATCTAAATACTATTTCCAATTGGGGCAGAGAAAACCTTGTTAACTTTAATGCTTCCAAAACCCAATTTCTCCATCTATCTACCCGTCAGGATCTCCCAGCGGACTATCCCTTATTCTTCAACAATACAAAAATCAACCCTTCATCTTCTCTCAATATTCTTGGTGTCTCTTTTTCTTCTGCTCTCATTTGGAAGGACCATATTACCAGTCTTGCTAAGGCAGCCTCCCAGAAGCTGGGTGTGCTCAACCGCCTTAGGGGGTTCTTTTCCCCTGCACAGCTTCTTGCTCTGTACAGGGGCATAGTGCGCCCTTGTATTGAGTATCGTTCACATGTGTGGGGAGCTTCCTCTCACACCACTCTCCTAGACAAAGTTGAAAGGAAGGCCTTTCGTATCATTAACTCCCGTCCACTCACCAACTCTCTGCAATCTCTCTCTCTCCGCCGCAATGTTGCATCTCTCTCGCTATTCTATCGCTACTATAATAATCAGTGTTCCTCAGAGCTATCCCAGTGCATACCACCTCCTTTACGTAGGGCACGTGGTACCCGTCTTGCAACTCAATCCCACCCCTACTCTGTGCAACTCTCCAACCCAAGAGTGAAACGTTACTCTCAAACTTTCTTCTACTCAACAGCTGAACTCTGGAACTCTCTCCCAGAATCAGTCTTTCCCTCTTCCTATGACTTAAATTGCTTCAAACTCCGTGTGTCCAGGCATTTTGGCCCTGTCACTCTTTCAACTATGGGGGAGGCACTCACCATATGCAGTTATGCCTTATGCCTCTCTCAATCACATAAAAAAAAAAAAAAAAAGACTACCAGCCTAAGTGAGGTACCTTTAACCCGGGAACTGCGGGGAGACTCTTAAGAGTTCCCCCGGCGGACTGCGGGGAGACTCTTAACCTAACAAGTGCGCATGGGGGTAATTGGAAACGTCCCCCTGTGCTGACGTATTTGAGGTGTTTCCGTCACTAAAATATTCATTGTACCATTAACACCTTACGAGCGGCCTATGCGGTTTATTTATATGTACCGCCCAGCGGGGTATTTTTAGCCAAAATAGGGCTGTTTACGTGATCATTTTCATGCCTAAATAAGACCCAGAACGTAAAACAAGTACCTATCCCTGAAAGGGCATAAACAGAGCTTTCGAATGACACCATAACGATCCTTTTATGATGGCTAGTTTTCTTGCAATAACCGTGCAACGCGAGTGCAAAAACCATGTAATTAGCCACTTTCCCGATACAATTCCTTATATAGCGAGTGAGAGAGGGAGGAGGGAGCTGGGATTCGTGTCAGTATGTTCTCCGCGGTGGTCTGGAGCAGTCATACGCTCGCTACTCTCCTGCCACCACTTGTCTCTCTCTCTCAGCAACATTACGTGCTGAAATTGCCACTCGACCTATGTCGAGCGCCGCCACATAGTCCAGCTTTATTAAATACGACTTATGTGGTGAGCCGCTAATAAAGGGTTAATAGCATTAATACTTATCCATATGTGCCTATTATGGGTTGATTATAAAGGTATTAACCTGAAACAACAATAAAACGAGTGAAAACAGCGTTTGGATGGTCAAAATCGGAGATATAGCCCGCGAGTTGTATAATGTATGGGTGAGGCAAGCTGCTTTCCCGCCAATTTCCCCCAAGGCCACTGAGACACAGTCGATCGATACTCTCTCTCTCTCTCTCTCTCTTGCACTCGCTTGCCATCAGTGATGACAACACCCTGCTTGCAACTCGCTAATGTTAGCACGAAAATATACCTCAGAATAAGGGAATAACAGGGAAAATAGGTGATAACTGAAGGAGGGGAGGAAAGTGGGGAAGGAGGGGAGGTAGAGGATTGAGATTTTGCATGGCCCAGGGGCCCAAAAAAAATAAAAAAATAAAAATAAAAATATATTTTTTTTTTCGATGTCAAAAGTTGATTTTTTTTTTCACTCACTCATAAGAGTCTCCCCGCAGTCCGCCGGGGGAACTCTTAAGAGTCTCCCCGCAGTTCCCGGGTTAAGAGTCAGAGAAAAAAAAAAAAAAAATTTTTGACATCGAAAAAAAAAAATATATTTATTTTATTTTATTTTTTTTGGCCCCTGGGCCACGCAAAATATCAGTCCTCTACCTCCCCTCCTTCCCCACTTTCCTCCTCTCCTTCAGTTATCACCTATTTTCCCTGTTATTCCCTTATTCTGAGGTATATTTTCGTGCTAACATTAGAAATCCGGTTACAGGGTGTGGTCATCACTGATAGCAAGCGAATGCAAGAGAGAGAGAGAGAGAGAGTATCGATCACTGTGTCTCAGTGGCCTTGGGGGAAATTGGCGGGAAAGCAGCTTGCCTCACCCATACATTATACAACTCGCGGGCTATATCTCCGATTTTGACCATCCAAACGCTGTTTTCACTTGTTTTATTGTTGTTTCAGGTTAATACCTTAATAATCAACCCATAATAGGCGCATATGGATAAGTATTAACCCTTTGGCGCACCTATAGTTTCCAATCAAAGTTTTTCCCACTCCCAAAGTATATCTCCGCTCACTCAGAGACAGTTTTGTGCCCGGCGATAATTTGTTTCTGTGACGTTTTTATCCACCAAAAAATCCTTGTATTTGGATTAATGAGGTACCATCGGCTTCGTTATTGATTGAACTTGAAGATAAGTGAATAAAAACATAGAATAAATACAAAACAACCACATTGGGGCACTCCGAAATAAGAATTGTAAAAAAAAAAGTAAATACCTTATCTCCAACTCGCGCTAGCTCAAAATTTTGCCCGCACCATTTTTGATTTGCATACATATATGGAAGCGGAATTTAATGAGGATTCCACTGGTAACTTCAGAATTACTATAAACCAAATAGTTACTGAGATACACGAATTAACGTGAAAGTATCGAAACACAGACTGAGCTGTACTCTGCTCCCTTCCCAGCCAGCCGTGAGTAAACGGTTAAACTGAAGGAGTTGCCAATTGTACCCATTGAACTAGACGTAATATATAATAGCTATGCCAAATATGACGCACGTCAGACGAAAACTTAATTTTTGGAGAATATTTTTAAGTTTAATGACTCTTAACGAGTCATCGTGCGCCTAGGAAAAAAATACCTAATGACTCTGAATGAGTCATCGTGTGCCAAAGGGTTAATGCTATTAATGGTACAATGAATATTTTAGTGACGGAAACACCTCAAATACGTCAGCACAGGGGGACGTTTCCAATTACCCCCATGCGCACTTGTTAGGTTAATAGTCTCGTAAACCAAGGGTCCCGGGTTTGATTCCCGTCCTGGGTGCAGATTTTAGGGAGGTTATTTTCGCATCTAGCGAAGTTTGAGTGTGTTGGCAAAATTGTCAAGAAGGTTGTTGTTGTTGTTCCCTAAGCTGCCTGGCCGAACAGCCCCGAGTCCCTGAGAAAGGCCATGGCCACAATCGGGCTTTCCCACAGAGCTCTCATTGAAGAGTGTTGTTGGCGTAAGTGGTTGTGTGAAATGCAGTCTTCTATGATGTGTTTAATGGTATGGGGTGCTGTGTTACATCCAGTGAGCCTGATGAAACAAAAGTCATCAGAGACCAAAATATATTTTTCATGGAAACCTCCCCCACGCAAACCCCTCAGATGCTGGATATTGATTTCGGTCCAAAAGACATAGAAGAGGCCATTTCCAACATGCCATCCCACTCGGCACCAGGCCCGGACTCATGGAATTCGATCCTAATGAAAAAATGTAAGGAAAACCTCTCAAAACCCCTGGCTATAATGTGGAGAAGGAGTCTAGACACTGGTGACATACCAGATAGCTTGAAAAATGCAATAATTGCCCCACTGCATAAAGGAGGGAGTAAAGCACTACCAAAAAACTACCGCCCGGTAGCTCTAACCTCTCACATCATTAAAGTTTTCGAGCGAGTCCTGCGAAGCAAAATTTCAACATTCATGGAGGCAAATGAACTACACAACACCGGTCAACATGGGTTTAGAGCGGGAAGATCATGTCTCTCACAACTTTTGGAACACTATGACAAAATTCTTAAAGCGCTAGAAGAAAAGAAAAACGTGGATGTCATTTACACCGATTTTGCTAAGGCATTTGATAAATGTGACCATGGTATAATAGCCCACAAACTGAAAGCAAAAGGTATAACTGGGAAAATCGGACGGTGGATATACAATTTCCTCGTAAACCGAAAACAATCGGTAGCAGTAAACCAAGTCACTTCTGAGCCTCGGATGTCAAAAGCTCAGTGCCCCAAGGAACAGTGCTAGCGCCCCTTCTGTTCCTCATACTAATTTGCGACATAGATACCAACACCAGACACAGTACGGTGTCGTCTTTTGCTGATGACACAAAATCAAGTAAGATAGTAAACACACAAGAGGACACGGGCCGACTGCAGGAAGACATGAATGTAGTGTTCCAGTGGACCAGGGAAAACAACATGCAATTCAATGAGGAAAAATTCCAATTAATACGGTACGGAGATAACAATGGTGTTAAAGAAATTACAAATTACTTAACAGAATCTAACCACATAATAGAACGGAAAGACAGTGTGAAAGACCTTGGGGTATTAATGTCTGAAAATATGGGTTTCAAAGTACATAACCAGGTCAAAGTGGCGGCTGCGAAATGTCTAACGGGTTGGATTCTGCATACTTTTAAAACACGCGGTGAATTGCCTATGATAACGCACTTCAAATCTCTAGTGCTACCGCGGCTTGAATACTGTAGCGTATTAACATCCCCATACAAAGCAGGTGAAATAAATGACGTAGAGAGTGTACAAAGAAATTTCACTTCGCATATAAGTTCGATAAAACATCTACACTATTGGGAGCGTTTAAGAGCACTGAATCTGTACTCACTGGAACGTAGAAGAGAACGTTACCTAATAATATACACATGGAAAATCGCAGAGGATTTAGTACCAAACCTACATACTCCGATAGTCATGAAATTCAGTGATAGGAGGCTGGGAATGCGAAATCCCCCGGATGAATAACAGGGGTGCTATGGGCTCTCTGCGAGAGGGCTGGTTATCACACAGAGGCCCACGTCTCTTCAACAAACTCCCACGGCAAGTAAGAGACATGAGGGACATCTCGTTAGACAACTTCAAGAGAGCCCTAGATGTCGAACTGCAAAAGTGCCAGACGAGCCCATCCTCGCAAGGGAGCGAGCTGTCGCTTCAAACAGTCTACTGCACCAAATCACCACCCATAACGAGGGGCGTCGCGCTCCTTGGTGCCGCTAGAGGAGCGGCGAACACATCCAAAGGTATCCAAAGGTATCCCGGGCAGGCGTCGACAACGGAGTCATCCAGTCTCTGTCAAGAAGGTTGAAAGTAAGATCGGAGCTCCATAATCCTACTTACGGGCATGGTGTAAAACCAAATCCTACAGGGAAAGTAAGGGGGCAGGAGAGAACTGGGAGTGTTGTGAGACTCACAACAAAAGCTGTGGTTGTGTGTGGAGGAGTTGCCAGCTTACCTGCGAGTTGCTAGCTAGGCCGTTAATGTGTGTGAATGCATGTCTAGTTGGCTGACTCACCTCTCCCAACCAGTCTCTCTGACGGACTCACGGTCGTTTCGGCTCAGGCTTGTTCCTCTCTGTTCGTTCGGAGCCTTCGCTACCCGGACGGTGAAGTGATGTAAAGTCAGTTAGCCTAAACTAAACAAAGATGCGGAAATGCACTTAGACTACCAGTCTAAGTGAGGTACCTTTATTAATCTTGTGGTAAGGCGTCTGCCTTGTAACACAAGGGTCCCGGGTTTGATTCCCGTCCTGGGTGCAGATTTTAGGGAGGTTATTTTCGAATCTAACAAAGTTTGGGTGTGTTGGTAAAATTGTCAAGATGGTTGAAAGTAAGACCGGAGATCCATAACCCTCCTTACGGGCATGGTGTAAAAAAAAAATCCTACAACTTACGGCAATGATGGGAAGCACAGTACAGCGAACGGTGGATAGCAGGGCATGACATTCAAATCCACTAATATTTTTATTTTTATTTTTTCTTCTTAGTGGCATCCACTTTCAATTATGTATCATAAGAAATATTTAGGGTACCCCCTCAGCTGCTTATGGTTCTTGACCGACATGATTAAGGTAAAACCGGGTAAGGCCATATATTATATACTATATATTATACATCATTTACGGAGAGAACCACTAGTAAATAACTTTTGTCAGAATTGAAACCAAATCTTTAGCACTGGCGGCAATTTAAAAAACATGATTGATGCAGCCCCCAGGTTAAGAGTGTGGCCATTTTGGATGTGGCCATTTAGGAGTGTCGCAGTTTTTTTGTGGCTGTTTATTATTGTGGCCATTTTATTTGTCATTGTTTAAGTGTGACCATTTAGGAGTGTGGCTGTTTTGGTTGGGAACTTGGGGCCATTTTAGAGCATGGCTGTTTTGGTTGTGGCTGTTTTAGGAGTGTGGCTGTTTTGGTTGTGGCTGTTAGGGAGTGTGGCCCTTTTTATTTCAACCAATTGAACTACAAGCCCAAACACTCCTGGAAATGTTGTTGCTAAAAGTATACTGTGATTGCCTTGGCCAACACTGGGTATCCTTGTATTTATAATATGCATGTTGTTAGATATCGCCACTTAATAGAGATACAAGAAAGGGTTACAAATATACACAGGAAGATATAAAGAAATAAGTATTTCATGACATAACTTTTTGCGGAGCTGATGAGGCGTGGGCGACACGCAGTGTTGCCAATTTAGCCACTTTTACCCTAGATCTAGAGGTCTTTACTTCAATCTAGCTGTAGTTATTTTTACATCTAGCGACACTATTCCTAGGGATATTCTAGAGATTTCAGACACTTTAGAACTACGTTAAATTGTGGACCGTGTAAAACAAACAAACCAAAATTATTCTAGCGACTTTTTACATTTACTCACTAAGTGACATTTTAGCGACTTTTGAGAACGGATGTAGCAGTATTTTGTGTTTTCATTTAGTAACCCTTGCGGGTGAGGGAGGAGTAGGTGTGAAATACGAGACTGTGCAGAGTTTAGCGTAGACACAGACTTTCTATTTTGTATATTTTACTTACACTTGCTAAATTAGGTTACAGCTGTGAATTAAGTGTGGGATATAGTAAAAATTAAAGACTATACAGTACCTCTCTCAAGCTAACCTAGCAGAGAAGCCCCTCCCCTATGCATATATCCTTGCAAAGGATATATTCAACCCTAACGAATGATTGGCTGCCCCCCAGTCAATCATTCTTTTGGATGTATGTGCATCGGGTGTGTGTGTGTGAGTAATCAGTAATTGGAAATGCTACCTTTCTTCTTGATAATATGCTTAACAAACAATATCTTCACAACTATTATATACATTGCTTTGTGGTACTTGCCTGGGCGACCAAAGCCATTCCCAGGTTCTCGTGCCCCCAAGAAGGGGGCAGGGATAGGTTGTGGCAGTTTGGCTCCCAGGACTGCTCCCCAGTGGTCGGCAATCTTGTCCCCGGTCGGGAGAGTCGGCAGCCATCCACGGTCGGCAGTCCCGGGAGGTGGATACACGGCGAAGATGCCGCCACTCCAGATCCTCCAGAACATATAACAAACATCAAAAACAAACCCAGACTTAATGCCCTCAGGTCACTTGCCCACAGCAGGGAAACTATCACCTCAGCATACAAACAATATTTTAAGATCAGTGATGGAATGTGTAAGCCCTGCCTGGGCTTCTGACCTGGCTGAAACAAATCACAGGACCTTGAAGACCATTCAAAATAAGGCCCTAAAAATCATCACAGGCAGCACAGCTGCTACACCTACATAAAAAAAAAAAAAATCCTCAGTCAAAAACCACCTGGACATGAGAGGCACTCAATTCCTGGCTGCAGCCTCCACAAACCGGCACCATCCACTGCACTGCATGGCAGCGTACCCGAAAACACCAGGGAGCATCGAAGCAACACCCAGTAGACAATATCGCACACAAGTGTTGTCATATCTCTCCCTCCCTGCCTACCCCAAACCAGCTCCAGAAACACAACCATACTCATGTCACTCTCCATTCCATCCAGCCACTCAGGGACAACATGCAGCTGCGAGTGCGACCTCCCAGAGTCCTCCCTTCCTCGCGAGGACAGAGTCCACCTGGCCAAACTGAGATGTGGGCACTATCCAGCTCTTCTGAGCTATCAGAAGAGACTGGATGACTCCATCGGTGACGCCTGTTCAGGATGTAACACAGCACCCCATACTATTAAACACATTATAGAAGACTGTATTCCACACAATCGCTCACGCCAACAACATAATCTACATTCCTTGAGAGCCCTGTGGGAAAGGCCAATCTCGGCCATGGCCTTCCTTAGGGACTCCGGGCTGTTCGGCCAGGCAGCCTAGGGAACGACAACAACAATATTGCCTTGTATAATGGCCATTTAACCACTTATTGGCGGCGCTCGACTTAAGTCGCGCACCAATTTGCAGCAAGTTAGGAGCATTATTAAGGCTTTTAAAGGGTTAAAATCGAGTGCAAATGGCCGTGACCGCAGCGGGCCAGACAGCCGACTCCCAGGGCTTACCGCCGCCCATTAACTCATGTTCCCTGTGTTCTCGAGAGGCCGGCAGTGTAGCCAGTAGTGAGCATAGCTGGGAAAAATATACCGATATATGCTAAACTTCCATGTTCGTGGCACCACTGCAAGAGAACCACGAGTGCTACGTAGCTCGTTCTGGTCTCATTTTGAAGCTTTTAGTGCCTAGTTTTTGCTAAAATTTTGTTCATGCAGATGCTTGATTTATCATGCAGGAGGGCCTGAATATGCCCAAATGAGCCCAAAACACCCCGCTAGACAAGGGTTAAACGTAGAACATGTAGTAAAAGCTACTGGTAATTTTAAAGTTACAATAAAAATATTCTTATGTGAATAATGGTGAGTATAAGACGAAATAAGCATAGTAATTGTTCACTCACTTTTTAATTTGGCGTTTTTTTTTTTTATATTCCGAATTTTTATAGAATTAAAAACACTTGCATTTAAGTAGATACATGTGTCCTAAAGACGATGGTGTTTTCAAAATTGTTATAAGCTTCTTTTTTACTGATATACCAGCCTTTTAACGCCTTGCGACATATATGACGCGATCGCGTCATATGAATAAGTCCACCAAAAACTCATATGACGCGATCGCGTCATATGGACTTATCTCTATACCTCTCCAATAAGTTTATGACGCAATTTTGCGTCATATGAGCTCAGTAAGTCCGATAAGTTACCATACGATAAAACCGTTGGTGGCAACATCAGCCTCCTGCGATAATTCTAACGGCCGCAGTGTTGTTGTGAGTGTAGTGCGAGGCAGTGGCAATGATCCTGGGGCTCCCGCCTCCTCGGACTTACTGGAACATAATATGTCTGGGGGAGTTAATATAGCTTTCTTTGTTATTTTGTAACATGAAAATTATATAAGATATCACAGACTAACGGAATAAAGCTATTAATTAAGTTTGATATACAGTATTGGAAATTAAGAAACAAATAACACTCTCTTATGGTAATTTACTTAGGAGGAAATGTTAGCAGTAGTAGTTCAAACACAGCTCAATATGCAATTACAAATTACTTTAACCCTTCTTGCCCGGGCTCGCCATCCTAAGGACATTATTGAGATCCGGGCGATCTGGCCGAAAAACTTCGTAATAGGCTAGCCCTATCGTTGTCGTTGTTCCCCAAGATGCCTAGCCGAACAGCCCCAAGGCCCCGAGCAAGGCCAAGGCCATAACCGAGCGCCCCCACAGAACCCTCCCTGCCGACCACAAGAAAGCATGGGTGACCGAAGCCACTCCATGGCGGGGAGCTGAGGAGGGTGCGGAAACGCCCGGGAAACCAAAGACCCACCCAGGGCCCTGTGCCCCTCAGCAATAATGAAGGGAAAGTTGAGGGGTAAATGAAAAATGTGAAGCTTTGGCTTCAAATCTTGGTAGATTGGGAGGTCAATCCACGGAAGAGATGCCGTCACTTGATATCTAGAAAATATATAAGTAAAAGAAACAGTCAGAGTAAGCTATGGGTATGGCAGAGATCGCTCAGTTCTCACTCTGATAGACCAGCCTATCACCACCCCTATCTTTCTTATTTTAACTGCTAGATAATTCACACACATCTCAAAACGTAGCCGTGTTTCGTATCTGTGAACTGGCGTTAAGTAGAGCTCTCTAGGTCAACTGGTTCAGTTGTGATGACGATTTCCGTAGAGCGCAATTTTCCGCGATTTTAGCAATATCTCACAATAATAACAACTAATCTTGTTCTCCAAAACAATAACAACAAAAGTCGGACTTCTCCTTCTTGATTTCGAAGGTGCGCCTCGCTCCGACAGGCTTTGTTTACATACGATTCAACGCACAGCTTTCAAACTAAGCTTAATAGGCTTTCAAGCTTACTGATTTTTAAATGACACCCGGGCTCCTGCCCATCTGCCGCGGTGTCATTTTAAAATGACAACCGGGGAGGAGGGATTAAAATAACCCTGAATTAAATAAGATAGTGTTTTATATACAGTAGGGTCCCGCATAAAACGAGCATATGGTCGATAAACGAGGGCGTTTTATGCCATTTCGTTTTATGTGAACACAGCATTTTGGTGGCCCAATATCGTCAATGTTCACTGGAAGCGTAAATTTCCGTCAGGAACGTACGATATTTCGGCGTTCTATATGAAAGCGTACGATATTTTGTACGTTTTGTACGATATTTCGGCGTTCTATATGAAAGCGTACGATATTTTGTACGTTTTGTACGATATTTCGGCGCTCTATATGAAAACTCCTCGGATTTGCCCCACTTTGGTGGCGGTCTCGTTTTATGTGATCACATTCGTTCTGATCGAAAATTAAATATTAATATTTTAGGTCGGTCGTTTTAATCGAGACTCGTTTTATGTGAACACGTTTTATGCGGGACCCTACTGTAAACAAATATAAAATAAGGAGCAAACAAGAACATAGCATTCAATATGCTCACTAAAAACAAATTACATTAATTATACTACTGTATTATACAGTTTTCCTCCGAAAATTTTTACTTTGACTTATTTTCATTTTTTCCTGTACTCTCTCTCTCTCTCTCTCTTATTGCTTATTAATATAAACGGTGACTGGACGACTCGGCCCATGGGACAACTCGGCTCGGACAGCTCGGCCCAATTTTGGACAACTCGGCCACGACGGCGAGACAGCTCGGCCCATTATTTGAGACAGCTCGGCCCCATGTTATGCTATGGTTAGGTTAAGTTAGGTTAAGTTAGGTTAAGTTAGGTTAAGTTAGGTTAAGTTAAGTTAAGTTAGGTTAGGTTAGGTTAGGTTAGATAGGGACATAGTGATTCCAAAATTATCAATACGAGAAATAAAAGTGAATGAATTGTCACTTGTTTGATGAAACGAAAAGATAGATACATAAATAGATAGGGACATAGTGATTCCAAAATGATCAATATAGCCATCTATATAGTTTTTATGTTGTCGAAGCAAATAAGGGTTGTGAAAGGCCGAGTTGTCTCGCAACTAACACCTGGCCGAGCTGTCTCGGTTTTACTGGGCCGAGCTGTCCCGTGGGCCGAGTAGTTCATATAAACATCAACTCTTTGTTACCTTTATTATGATCTCCAGCCATAAATGTAATTCTCACATGGTTAATTCTATGCATTATGCTACCTCTGAAATTATCAAGGCGAGGAATACATGTTAGCACATATTACATCTTCAGATTATTTACAGTAGGCCTACATATAGCTTACACTGGAGATTTTTTTTTCTTCTATTATCATTCTTTTATAAACCAGATTATTTACAACTATTGAAGATTCACTTGTAATTCAGACTGGAGGAAATCCTTAAATTCATCTTTATTTTCATCTTTAACAGCTTCTGCCAAATGAGGGGGAAGTCTCAGGGTACCATCTTGCAAGGCCCCCAGCACCTTCAGTCGTCCCTTGTTAATACGCTGTGAGAGTGACGCTGTTTCTTTGGCACTAAGGGCATCTTTCGAGCGTGAGTGTTTGATCAAATGTCCGACTAGTGCCCTGAGACACACATCAGCTTGGTGAGCAACACTTCGGGAGCACTGGATACGCGACTCTCCTATCTCAGCGCTGCGGTCTTCTAGCGGAGCCACTGCTGACTTGAAACATGCATCTATCATTTCCCAGGCGCTTGAGAGATCATTTAAATTATCCGGATAAATGATGCATGTGGAGTGCTCCCAACCATGGTGCCGTGGTTGTGGAGGTTGAAGCTTCGTTGCCATAGCCCTCACGACCTCGTTTGCTACTCGTCTCTGGGCAACTCTGTGGCTGTTCTGTTGGAGAGCAATTTCTGTGCTACACT
Organism: Paralithodes platypus; assembly: GCA_032716605.1. Lineage (NCBI taxonomy): Eukaryota > Metazoa > Arthropoda > Malacostraca > Decapoda > Lithodidae > Paralithodes > Paralithodes platypus. The sequence goes on along the minus strand of CM064498.1, from coordinate 42,247,116 downwards.
CCACGTACAGCTGGCAGTAACCTACGCCATGTTTCCTCGCTAGCTGGAAGTATTCGTATCTCATGCTACGATAGTAAAAGTTATCATCTAATAATACTATGTACATTGCATTGCTATCCCTAAGCATTTCAGGGTTGATAAAGTTACCAAGAGATGCATCATACCTTCCCGTTTTTAAGCAGTCCAGTAGATTATCAACTCTGATGTGAATTTCTTGTCTGACAGATTTCCAATCACTATTAGAATCAAGGCTCTTTTGTCCAGATTGCTTAAGAAGGGCCAATTCCTCCTGGACAGACAGTGGAATTAGATGGTCATAGCAAACATGAATCATATAAATTAACTCGGTGGGATATTTTGATCTTAGCTGACTGTCAAGATTTTTACACAATGTTGATTTTCCTGCACCTGGCAACCCAATTGTGGTACCAAGAATAATATTAGTTTCCATGTTTAAATGATGTGAACTACTTCAATATAATTTAATTTATAAAATTAAGGTAGGCCTATAGCTTCTAATTTTTGTTTTTTATAACAAATCTCACTACCTGTAATGGCATTTCAATAATGCAATCAAATTTTAAATCTTTATTGAACCATCTATACTACAGCATTAATTAACTATATACAGTCCAGTGCTTCAATAATTAACTTTATGTTTATCTTTTCTTGACATCATTAATTCTATGTTTAAATGACAAATAATTATATTTGTAGTCTAGTTTCTCTGCTAAAGGGATATAGATGATCAAGCCTTCTTCCATCTGCATTTCAATTCTTACTCTTTACCTGGCTTTTCTGTTGCCTGGTTATTAGAGATCGGTATGCTTGCCTTATCCTCGGCCATCATTTTCATTGTGTCTTCTACGGTTCTCCAGGTTGCTCGTTCATTAGCCTCCTCCGTTATCCAATCTGTCTCGCTTCTCATATATATTGTATCGGCACTTGTTTCTTTAGTTTCGGAGCTCTCATGATTAGTTTTTGTGCTCACATTCGTATCATTCGTCTCGGTGATGGGAATATTACCCGCAACGTCTTTCTTCACAGGCTCCCCAAGATCACACACAGAAGTACTCAGTCCCCTTCGAACCGCCTCCCCCTTGGCCGCCAGAATCTCCTCTATGTTCCGCTTGCCGTCCAAGTCCGAGAACCAGCCAAGATTGTCCGCCACCAAGTGATTTTTTCCGCACCCTTCGCAAGTCACGATCACCACACCTTTCTTGTAGGCCAGCTGAGATATTACTTTGCTCTGTCGGGTCTCGCACACCTTGCATGTGAACACCAGCTGAAGTTTTGGATCAAGCTTCCCTAGTGATTGCTGATTTTGTTCCTCAGGGGTATTTGAAGCATGTCCGCAGTACCCTCGGATATTGATGCATTGGGCTAGCCTTTGACTTGCGGCTAATGAATTGACTACCGGTACATTAGTTTTCTGTACTAGTCTTGAGGCCCTAGATGTTGATAGGATTGTTCTACATACAGCCAGTTTAGCTGATTGTGACACCAATCTTGCAAAACTTGCCATAATTAATTGAAAAATATTTTCAACAAAGCGTTCTGAACATTTGCACTATCACATTCACAATATAACTATTTGTTGTAAGTGTAGAAAGAAGAATTTTAGCAACTATGTTTAATTTTATCAGTGTTTAGATAAAATGTTAGTATTTTTGTCTGTACAAAGTAAAATTATCACTAAATCTCCTACAGTGAGCAAACTCCTACTGCTGATCCTGAACTTGCTGAGCGTCAAGTGCAGCCTGTTGAGCTTCCATCTGCTGGTGCATCTCATCAATCCGGCGCTGCATGTACACTGGTTGCAGCTCAGTGTAGACGGACATGATTTTGTGATTCACGTTGATGTGCTTTCCAACACAACGGTCCACACACGCAGTCTAGAGGATAAATATGAAATTTGCGGTTATTTATTTATATATATATGTATAAAGTATTTTGTTTTTTCGATATGTAAGGAGATAAAAGGTAAAGTTGAATGTAATGAGTGTTGTTGTTGTTGTTGGTGTTGTTCCCTAAGCTGCCTGGCCAAACAGCCCCGAGTCCCTAAGGAAGGCCATGGCCACAATTGGGCTTTCCCACAGAGCTCTCAAGTAGTGTAGATTGTGGTGTTGGCATAAGTGGTTGTGTGAAATGCAGACTTCTATGATGTGTTTAATAGTATGGGGTGCTGTGTTACAACCTGAGCAGGAGTCGACGACAGAGTCATCCAGTCTCTTCTGATAGCTCAGAAGGGCTGGATGGTGTCCGCATCTCAGCCTGGCCAGGTGGACTCTGTCCTCGCGAGGAAGGGAGGATTCAGAAGGATGGATTTCGGGAGGTCGTGCCTGCAGCTGTGTGTTGTCTATGAGTGAGTGGATGGAACGGCGAGAGATATGAGTATGGATGTGCTTCTGGAAGCTGGTTTGGGGTGGGCAGGGAGGGAGAGAAGATGGTATTTGTGTGTGATAGCGTGTGCTGGGTGTTATTTTAATATTTCTTGGTGTCTGTGGATGTGTTGCCATGTAGTGTAGTGGGTGGTGTTGGTTTGTGGAGGCTGCTGCCAGGAATTGAGTGCCTCTCATGTCCAGATGGTCTTTGACTTAGAGGACTTTGATTTCTTGATGTAGGTGATCTGTAGGTGAAGTAGCTGTGCAGCCTGTGATGATTTTTAGGGCTATATTTTGAATAGTCTGTAAGGTCTTATTATGTGTTTCAGCTAGGTTAGAAGCCCAGGCCGGGCTTGCGTATTCCATCACTGATCTTATGTATTGTTTGTAAACTGTGGTGGTGGTTTCTTTGTTGTGTCCAAATTTTGTGTGGGCAAGTGACCTGAGGGCGTTAAGTCTGGGTGTCAGTTTCTTTTTAATGTTTGTGGTGTGGTGTTTGAATGTTATTTGAGTATAATATGTTACTCCTAGGATTTTGGGTGAGTGTGTGTGTGTTAGGGGTATGTTGTTTATGGTGAGTTGCGGGGAGTATGTGTGATCTGTCCAGCTTGTGAGGATAGTTGCAGTGGATTTGGCTGGGGCTAAATTAAGTCTGTTTGTAGTGCATAATAGTTAGTAATGTGTTGAGATAAGAACATAAGAACATAAGAAAATGGGAGTCTGCAGAAAGCCGATTGGCCTAAGCAAGGCAGATCCCTGTCCCACACAACCCCAAGTACAAAGCCCTGAGGATCATCTTACCAAAACGGTTAAAATAATAATAATAATAAGCATGTTACTTATTTCTCATAAGCGCCAATTTTTCCGAAGAATTCACTAGCGCTCGAAAAGAGAAAGAAAAAAGAACAAAAATCAATGCATCAAAAGAAGGCTTATATACAACACACATTTAACAATCACTAGCAGTGGCAAAATAGCCTAAACTCTATAGCCATCTGTCATGACACCTCTCTCAAGATCATAGCTTCTCTCAAAGAGAAAAGTCTTAAGTTGTCTCTTGAAGCATTCAACAGAACTCAGTTGTCTCATGGACAGCGGCAACCTGTTATACAACCTCGGAGCCATGTAGGAGAATGACCTCTCAAAGAAAGAAGACTGCTGGAAAGCCCTTGGTTCATCAAGACGAAAAGGGTCATTGTCATGACGCACAACTACACCATGGTGTGCCGGTGGGCGCCTGAGAAGCTCCGCAAGGTACCTAGGCTCACCAAATTTGAGAACCTTAAAAGTCACCAAACACAACTTAAATTCTATTCTTGCTCTTACTGGCAGCCAGTGCAGTTCTATGTGAAGAGATGTAGTAGGAGTTCTAGGTAGAACACCAAAAATTAGTCTTGCGGCCCTGTTAAGAACAGACTGAACTTTCTTCAAAATATAATTTGGAAGACCCACCAACAGGGCATTGCAATAATCAACACGAGAGAAGACCAATGAGTGAACCAACGTCAGGAGGCAACGTCTGGTTAAAAACGGCTTCACCAAATAGAGATTTCTGATGTGCAAGTAACAACTTTTAACTATCTGGTTTACATGCTCTTTGAAATCTAATCGGGATTAGAGATTAACGCAGGATTACGGGGGTCTGCAGAGCGCTGATTGGCCCAACCCTGCTGATCCCCCTTCACACCCAACCCTTCTCGTCCATATGCTGGCTCTTCATTCCTTACATTTAGCAACTCATTGAAGTACAGTACTCCCTCCATCTTTCGACTCTCTCTTGCTTCTCGGCTAGCATTCTCCCATTCTTATCTTTCACACCCTTACTGTTTCCCTTGCTACCTTCCCTAACTTTCTTGACTTCTTTCCAGAACAGTTTCTACTCTCCCTCCATTTTACACTCAGATTCCTTCCAAATTACTGATCTACTCTTCTCTTACTTTCCTTCACTACTCTCTTCACCACCCTCTTACTCGAACATGGACGAGCGAAGTTGTTTTACATGAATCTACGTAGCCTATATCAGTAAAAGTGAGTCAGTGGAAGCAGTAGCACGCTCATGATTGGCTAGTTTATCAGTACCCTGATAATTTACTTATTATCTGTATTATTCCTTATTTATTCATTAAACTAGATATGTGTAAGCAATTTTAATGATTACTTGATAAATTACAGTGCTATCCGAATCTAAAGAGCTATTAAATATCACAGGTAACACAATAATAATGTATATATCATAAAGTAAACACAAGCGAAATAAAAAATAAATAAACCAAGAAGTAAGCGAGAGAGTAGACTGACTGGACTCGGGCCCATGCCTCTTAGCCAATCACAGGCCATGCTTCACGTATTACACTTTTTAAATAGGCAGTGACGGCATTAAATATATAATACTGTATAGATAAAATGGCTCATTCATGTGCTTATTGGCTAACTGCATTTCGTACGGCACTGTGATTGGCTGTTGCAAACCTTCGACTTAAACCGAGTTTTAAGCCGTGGATTACTCGATCTCGATCTCAATCCCGTGTTCTGAATACGGATAAACCTTTGTGTTCGATCCAGGATCGAGTAATCTCAATCCCGGGTTTAAACCTGCCCCGAAATCCGAGGTTTAAACCACTGTTCTGAATTCGGGCCATAGAGTTTGAAGGAGTTTAAGATGTAGGATGAAGGAAAGATGGATTGAGAGCACGAGTTTCAGAGTTAGCTTGTTAAATGGAAGAATGACTGGGGAAATAGTTTTTCTCTTGGATTGGAGAGTTGGATAAAATGAAGGTGAGAATGTGTCTAAAGGTGTGTGCTACTGTCACCTACTCTCAGTAAGGAAGGAGGTATTACTTGGATAATGCATATTCATATACTGTACTGTACTGTAACACATACAATACAAGTGGAAGATATACTTTGATAATTAAATTGCTCTAAATCTTCAAGACTCCTCTTAGTCTTAGTGATGAAATAAATATCCACTAAACTGCATAAATAAAGCTAAGTTATGATATACAGTAGTTTTATAGGGTAAGATACATTCAAATACATGTATTAATTAGTGGTTCTCTCCGACAAGGACTTGAGAGCCTATATGTAATACTGTATATGGCCTTGGCCGGGTCGGGTTATGCCTTATCACTGTTGGCTAAGAACCATAAACTTCCTAGGGGGTATTTTAAATATTTCCTAAGGTATGTTATTGATGCAGATACCACTATGAAGGATATAAAAGACAAATTATAATACCGTACCGGTATATGTTTATTTATTGGAGGCTACTTTCGCCAATGACGTAAGAGCCTATATTAATATGACCTCGTTCCGGTCTCCTTAGAGACCAGGTTAACCTTGATAGCGACGGTCGAGAACCAAGATCATCTTAGGGGGTACCCCTTAATCATTCCTAAGGTACATCATTGGGACGGAGCCACTGAAAAATAGAAAAGAAAAAACCCAGCTTGAACAGCGCGCTTGTACGCATTCCGCTCTTTCTCTAGCTTCCCATACAGATGCCGCATCTTATTATCTCCTGAGATGCCTTCTCCCTCGATCATCGCCCAGCCTGTAAAGATGTGCCCACTCTATTCTCCTGTCTAGTTTACGTAGCCCCTCTTAAATGCGTCTATTTTCATTCATAGTGAGTTTATTTTGCATATTTTAGTTGCGTGTGCATTTAGGAATGTGACTGTTAGCCACCATTTGCTGTAGTCACTTCCTATCATTGCTATTAGTCGTCCGATGGCGAGATTCATTCTCTCTTGGTCAACACTCTACACCGGTTGGACTTTCTGTCGCCTCTTGTATCGCCCCTTCTAACTCCCTAAGCACGTGTCACTTGTAAGTCAATATTCCATTTATACTGTACAGTGATATAGGAGTTAAGAATGTTTTTAGCTTAGTGTGTGCCAATTTACTACGAGAAGTGTTTGAGGATGCCTCACCATCTTACCCTTGTGTAGGCCATTGTATGAATTATAATTTTTTTCTCATCCTTTTTAACCTTTTCTAGGAGTGTTTTATCTCTTTATGGATATGTGTTGTTCGGCGGAAGATTTTGTTGGGTGATTCTTCAGAAATTCTTGGATTTTTCGAACCCATGTGTTACCCTTAGGTTAACTCTTTTTATGCTTCCATCCTATTTTTCATTCTATCTATCTATTGCCTGACGCCGTGATCTGAAGGGGTGGCCACGAACGAACCGCCCCCATGCACCTCTGTCCCCAGTCAGTCGACGCCCCTCCCCCCAACCAGCACCGCCTTCGTTCATGTACTTCCTCACTCCATCCTTCCACCTCTCATTCGGTCTACATCTCCCTCTCTGTCCCTCCACCTCGCTCTTGTACACCCTCTTAGTCATTCTCTCGCTTTCCATACGTTCCATATGGCCGAACCATCTCAAGTTGTTCCTTTTCACACTTTCCAGCACATCTACCTCCACACCACACCTCCTTACTTCCTCATTAGTCTGTCTATCCCTCCATGTAACTCCGCACGCACTTCTTAAGTAATTCATTTCCACTGCTCTCACTCTTGGTCTGAGTCTCTCAACCAACGTCCATGCTTCGCTAATGTTGTTTTATTAGGCCTCACAAATTACTCTTCTGCTTCGTTGGAGGTTATGGTGAGTGATTTTAGGTCATATATAAATGTTTGTACTTTTACAATATTTTTTCATTAATTTAGTCAATTATTTCAGCACTATTATATTTAGTTGTTCTTACTTTTTCCTATAATTGTACATTAACCTTTTTTACAATCAATTAATATTAATTCTTTAACCTGACAAGCGCGAAATAGACCTAGGGGCTAGGGTAGTTATTTGTGCATTTCTAGCCTTGGATTCTGACAGAATTCGTTATATTTACAATATAGAGCATTATTTGTTTTCGGTATGCATTTTACATATATGATGTATATATGAACTCAAGAGTGCTAAAATAAGTGGGAAAAGCATTTGGTGGTGAAAAAACGAAGATATTGGCCATAATCTCAGGCGAGAGAGAGCCACAGGCAACCCTCCTCTCTCGCTGTCTGTGAGGTAACTGAGACGAGCGGGGCGGTGTGGGCCGGTGTCTGGGTGTTACATAACGATCTTTTCTGCAACCCACTTTGTGCTACATTATCGCGGAGAGAAAAATAAATGATGATAATAAGAGGAAAAATAGGTGATAATTGAGGAGGGGAGGGAGGGGGGAATAAGGTGGGGAAGGAGGGGAGGGGGGTGGGTGAGATTTACATGGATGAGTACTGGAGGGGAATTATCTCACCTAGAGACAAATTCCTTTGTTTTGATAGGCCCTTTTTTTTTTTTTTTTTGGAAGGTTTTTTTTATGGTCTTGCTTCCGTGAGGCCCATCGCGTTCCCTATAGGAAGCCTTCCGTGAGGCCTATCGCGCTTGCCGGGTTAAAAATGTATTTTTTCAAGTTTTCAACATTACTGACTGAACTTGTTTCTTAACCCGGCAGCTGCAGGAAAACTCATAAGAGATTTTACTGGGGGGCTGCGGGAAGACTCATAAGAACCTAAGCCTAAAATTCTGTGTTTTTTTTTTAAACACCCCAGTGTCAATAAAAAAAGCAATTTGTGTTTAGGTGAGATAATTTCCCTTCATTACTTGCTACCACTCCTACACATTTGCCCCCCCCCCCCCCTTTTCCCCCCTCCTCAATTATCAGGCATTTCCTCTATTATTCCCGATATTTATCGAGTATTTTCGTGGGAGGACAAGTGGAAGAGAGGGAGGAGGGTGGAGGAGTGTAACTCCGACCCTCCAAGCCAGTCTGAAAGCTCCCCTGGGCTCTCAGTGCCATGCGAGACACGAGAGAGGGAGGGTGTGCCCGTCTCGCCGGTCTGGGCCAGATTACGACCGCGGGGCTAAAATATACAATTTTCACCAGCCAATTGCTGTTACCACTTGTTTTATTGCTTTCCCATGTTCATATGTTCATATTAAAAGTAAAATAGGCGCATATGGATAAGTATTAATTATATACAGTGAAAGTCCGCTAATCCGGAGGTTGAAACCTCGGAATGCCCGATTCCTCGGAAGGTTTTTTCCCCCAAAATATATTATTTTTCCCCTAAAATAAGATTATAAAATGAGATTCATGTCTATCTTAAGTCAATTAATCGAAGTGTTTTGGATTTACACCTCTACACCACCGGAACTTCACCGCACTGCCTCTATTCTAATTAATTATTAATTTGTATGTGTTTTAACCCTCTCACCACGGAAGACCTCTTGAACGCCCATAAAAAAGCATATAACAGGTACCCGGAAGGCCTCTTGAACGCCCAGTGGTTGAAAGCCTGTGAGCTTCGTGTGCGAGGCGTCGGTCCGACGCATGTAAACAACAGCCGGCTGGACCGTCGCCCCGCATCTCCGGCCACAAGAAGGAGAGCGTCGCTTGTTCGTGTGTGCCTGTATGTTGTTGTTAAGTATCGAAAAGTGGTGTAAAGTGGCTGTTTTGGCCATAAAGTCATTTCCAATGAAATCATCATCACAGCTCAACCAGTTGACTTAAGAGAGCTCTACTTAATGCCATTCTACAGGTAAATAACACAGCTACGCTTGGGGATGCGCGGGAATGCGGGAAGCAGTCTGATTAACGAATATACGGTAGCCTAGCCTAGAAGTTTTTCGGCCAAAACACACGGGTTTCGAGGAATATATATATAATACATAGCCGGGGCTGGAGGGTTAAGGACATTTTTACGTATAAATCTGATACCTCGGAAAATCTAATCCGGAAGTCCCGCGGTCCCCTGCCTTCCGGATTACAGGACTTTTACTGTATATGGTAAATTAACGATTTTAGTGAGGAATGAATCAGAATGCCTTCGCATGGGGGAATGGTGTATACTACAGGGGCTTAGCACTACGAGTTAATCTGTGTACTATCGACATCATTTCACAGTTTAAATAAAATTTCAATTAATACTGATTTTTATGTGTCTCGTTCAGTAACTCAACGAGACAGAGAAAGGGGCGAGGGAACGCGAAAGTGGTTCCACACCCTAAGAATTGGAACTTTACAGGTTTCTGTTTGGGCTCTGTCTCGAGTCAGCTACCCCCAGCAATGGGGTATGTGCCTGAGTATATACATACATATATACTGTACATATACATCTATCTATCTGTTGGTGTGACGTCGCTATGCGGTGACGTCACGGGAAGGCGCGCAATGTAGTGGGCCCACGCCGACACTGACGCCGACGATGTGGCTGGGCGCGCAATGTGATGGGCCCATGTCGACGCCGACGCCGACGCCTACGATGTTGCTGGGTTGGCGGACCCGCGCACTTCAACAACGGAAGTCAGTGAGTGAGGTTGTGCGACACTGGTAGCAGAGCGTAGTTAATTCGGATCATAGTTCGAACATAATGGCGTCGTGTTCAACTAAGTGGCCTCCAAAACTTGAAAGTGACTGTGTTTATGAAAATTGGAAGAAGGACATAGGCATTTGGTGTGATTTGACGGATTTACCAAAGAAGAAACAAGCGCTTGCCATCCACCTTTCGTTATCAGGAAGGGCGAGGGTTGCGTCATCGGAAATTGAAGCCGATGTTTTGAAGCAAGATAATGGTGTCGAGCAGTTGTTGGCAAAGTTGGACGATTTATTCCTTGTGGACACGGGACGTCGGCAGTTTGCGGCTTTTCATGAGTTGTATAACCTCAGACGAAATGGGAATACGAATATTCGGGAGTTTGTGGCTGAATTTGAACATATTTATTTCAGTTTTAAGAAGCAAGGCATGGATCTGCCGAATGCTGTGAGGGCTTTTATGCTGCTGGCTTCATGTAAACTGTCTGATGGTGACCAACAACTAGTGATGTCCGCAATAAATGAGGTGACCTATGAGAATATGAAATCGGCCCTGAATCGTATATTTGCTGGTGGAATTGGCGGTCAGAATAAGGCATCATTGCCTGTTAGTGTGGTGAAGAGTGAACCTGTTTTTTGGAGTGAGGAGACCCTTTATGTTAGAGGACGAGGGCGAACACGGTCTCGGGGTGGTGTAATACGTGGTCGAGATCGTGGAGCCAGCCGATATTCAACCGGATATGCCAGAGCCTCCCCACGTTCATCTACTGGTAGGAGGCAGAACCTGATGGTAAAGTAGCAAGATGTTTAATATGCGATTCTCGATTCCATTGGGCACGTGATTGGATTGTCCAGATGCATACGAAAATTTGTTTCTTTTCTCTCCTTTATTATCCTTTCAACGTGAATTACCGTAATGTATAAATTATGCTACGTTTTTAGTCAGTGCTGGTTCTTCGGAGCCGGGTCGATTTTTTTCCCCCCTTTGGCACCTCCGGGTGTCCTCTCTCCTTTCTCTCCCGGGTGTCAGGTGTACTCCCGCTTCCAAGTGATGCCTTTTCCCTATCTTTCAAGTTCAAAGTGAACGCCTATCCGTATACACCCTCTGCCTCTTCATAACATTGCCCAACTTCAAGGTAAACCGAGTTCAGGGGACTCGGGGTCCTGGCACATAGAGTACCGGGACGCTCAATACAAAGTTGCCGGGCAGGAGACACTCTAGTTCTCTGGGTAATAGATTTCCGGGTCCCGGTGACCAAGTAACCGGGAACGAATGTAGTTACCAATTTTTCAATACAGATATACCGTCAACCGGGGCGAATTCGGACGATTTTTGCGTATTTCCGTAGCATGTAGTCTTGTTTTTATCTCAATGTAAGATCTTAAGCATTGTATGTGTAGCTGGTACATTGGGGTATACAATCATAGCATTAACCCTCCAGCCCCGGCTATGTATTATATATATATTCCTCGAAACCCGGGTGTTTTGGCCGAAAAACGTCTAGGCTAGGCTACCGTATATTCGTTAATCAGACTGCTTCCCGCATTCCCAAGCGTAGCTGTGTTATTTACCTGTAGAATGGCATTAAGTAGAGCTCTCTAAGTCAACTGGTTGAGCTGTGATGATGATTTCATTGGAGATAACTTTATGGCCAAAACAGCCACTTTACACCACTTTTCGATACTTAACAACAACATACAGGCACACACGAACAAGCGACGCTCTCCTTCTTGTGGCCGGAGATGCGGAGCGTCGGTCCAGCCGGCTGTTGTTTACATGCGTCGGACCGACGCCTCGCACACCAAGCTCACAGGCTTTGACGTCATGGGTGTTTAAGAGCCCTTCCGGGCAGCTCGTGTATGCTTTTTTATGGGCGTTCAAGAGCCCTTCCGGGAACAGAGGGTTAAAGAAATTAAAATACATTGCATATATTTATTATAAATATAATAAAGGTGTCCGAATTCGGACACAATTTGGGGCAATTTCTGACACCTAGCCTGAATTCGGACATGGATTTAAAATACATTCATAGGACTAACCAGTGATCCCAGTATAGATTTGGACCTTTCAAGGGTCAATTCGGACATCTTTGACATTTTAAAAGGGTCTTATCACACTCCCTGAAAACGTAAAGACAATAAATACCATATCGTAAGATACGACACTTTTGGGGTAATTTCGGACATATCTGGATTTATCCTATACTCTGGGTAGCAGTATGACCCTCATAATGTAAAAATAAGGATTATTGTGACATAATTCAGAAATACTATGTGTAATGACAACTATAAACCCAATTACACTCAATATCCGATTCTGACAGGTTATAGCTAGTTAGATTAAATAATATTATTTATTTAATTAATTTTCAATCCTGTCCGAATTCACCCAATTTTTACAGGAATTTTAAAAATAAATAATTTAATACCCAATTAATCCTTCCTACCCGGTCTGCCTTAGGTAAGGACAGCTCGAAAGAAGGGCCGCTACCCGGTATGCCTTACCTAAGGCAGCAGCTTAATAGCCTAATTAAGCTTGGTCTGAACGCCGTGCGTACGACGTATGTCAACAAACCCAAGCGTTGCGTCACCGCACCTCCGAACACAAGAAGGAGAAGACTCTTCAATGTTATTGTTCTGACGTCAGACGAAATTAGTGTCTGAAAAGCCCCATATTGGCAACATCTCTGCAATATTGGCTCCACTGAAATCGTCATCACAACTGAACCAGTTGACTTACAGAGCTCTACTCAACGCCAAAATACAGATTGAAAACCGCACTACAATTATAGATGAGTGGGAAAATTCTAGCAGTGAAAATAAACATAAATACGGTAGCCTAGACCTAGACGTTTTTCAGCCATTTCGCCCGGGTAGGGGCGACCGTCATTGGGTAAGACAGCCCGGGTAGGAAAGGTTAAGGGAATAATATAAAAGATAATGCCAATTACAGTAAAAGTCCTTTAATCCGACGACCGATGATTCGAATCTCCCAATAGTCCGAATTTTTCAATTTGAGGCCAAATCCGAATTCACCCGATGGTCCGAATTTCAAGAAGTCCCAAAGTCCCCTTTTTGAGGCATTAGTCCACTCAAATGACACATAATGGAGCACACACATATCATATGTTCATGAATTCACTTTAAAAGTTTACCATTGTCATTGTAGCCTATTACCTACTTCAAAACATTCAGATTAATGGTCAAAGGAAGCTACTGATATAAACGTAAACACCACATCGTCTGCTAGAGAGTTTGTTTTGCTCTTGAACGCATCCTTGGGACGCTCCGATGCGCTACTGGCTTGCACCGCATTTTCTGCAAGCGCATTCAGTCTTGAGCTTGAAAACGCACCTTTGGACGTTCCGATACGCTACTATTTATAGTTCAGTGATCGGAGCGTCCCAAGGGTGCTTTCAAGACAACAAGACAAGGGTGCTTTCAATACAATATAATATAACAGAGCACGTCACAAAAGGAAATCACAAAAGGAAAATTACAAGAACCTGCAAATGGAAATACACCTAACGGCCTTATTGGGCTATCCTTAGTTGGAATTATGCAAGGCTGGTACATGTCATATTTTGTAATATATTATGTGGTACCAACTCTGTAAATTGCTAACTGAATAAATATTATTATTATTATTATTATTATTATTATTAACCTCTCAGGGATGTGCCGTTGTTAAGGCATTACTTCCCGAACCACATCTGATCTGATCTTCAAGAGCAAGACAAACTCGCTAGTAGACGATGCGGACATGTGACAATAATAAGAAGAAGAAGGTGTTTACATTTATATCAGCAGATTCCTTTGACCATTAATCTGAATGTTTTGAAGTAGGTAATAGGCTACAATGACAATGGTAAACTTTTGAAGTGATTTCATGAACATATGAGCCGATATGTGTGCACCATTGTGTCATTTGGGTGGCCTAATGCCTCAATGTTTTCGTCAGGCCACAGGTTCATAGGGGTAAAGTCCGATAATCCGAAAAATCCACTAATCCGAACGAGGGCCGGTCCGCTGCCCTTCGGATTAACGGAAGTTTACTGTAATTATTTTGTACTTTCTCACTAATTACGAAAGTACATCTTGGCACCGTAGACTTTCCTGCATCTACTCATCAACATGTCTGCCAAAAAAAGTTTGCCGATGTTACGATTTAATATTATTTTCGTTTTTTAATTTGTAATCGGTACATATCACATTACTGTATACATTAAAGCTAATTAAGCAAAAAAGTTAGATAGAAGCATTTCGAAGAATCGAGTGAAAACAGATTTCAAATACTGTAGGTGTATGTTTATTCGTTATCTATTTATTAATTTAATTAACTTTTAATTGACATAAGTCCGAATTCGCCCCAGTTGACGGTACCATATTCACTTAAGCTAAGGGAATATCTTCTTTACCCTACACATTGTGATCGAACATCTAGAAAAATTCTGGTGGGGATGCTTACCGGGTTAATTACTGTATATTTGTAGATCCGGGGTTATTTCTGTTAAGACACAGTTTTTTTCATCTCTATAGAGCAGGGTTTAGCAAAACAGTTCGTATGATAATTTATACGAATAATGTCATTGTCTTTATGCAACATTGATTCCTGGCCTTGTTCTTCAGGCAGAGTGGGAAGGCCCACCATCTTAGAGTCACGACTGGTCTGGAGTGGCGACCAAGAGAGCGCCGTGTGTATCTGGCATCCTGGGTGGTTGGGGCCAGACGACCTCCACTTGTTGTCTTTGCTTCTAGCTCCAGCTTCCTATATTCATGGTTAGTTACTGGGCCATCCTTGTACTGTGCATGATAGTGAGTCAAGGTGTCGTTTTCCGGCTTTGACACACCGCTTCCAGGCGGGCCCGCCTGATCCCTTTAGAAATGGCCCGGCCCGTGGAAACCAAGTTATGTTCCACTAAGGACTGTGAACAGATCCCCCTTCTCAGACACACCCAAAGTGTTTACCATAATTAATTAATTATAAATCGTACAAGCGCAGTGTTGAACCCCCGGGTGTGTGAAAGATGTTCCTATTATGTGAGATTGTATCATGATCTTCAGGATTTAATGTTAAGTGAAATATGCAAGCAGATTCTCTTAACCGTTTGGGAGTCAGTGAAACACTATACTGTATTATAGTTGTATTATGGGGTTTTTCATTTTTGTAGTGAGCTAGATTGAGCTTATGGCACTCTTGTAGTCACTACATATTATGCATTTGCCTGTAGGGAGGGATCTTAACATTTCTAAGTCTTTTTAATAAACCAGAAAGTTCTGTGGTACCGTAAATACAGTGGTGTGTGGAGGGGCTTCCATTCATTTTGAGGTGGAAAGAAGGGATCCAAAGGGCTGACGTATTGGACTGAGTTAACTCTATTGTCAAGTGCGATCCATCAGTGTTGTTGTTGTTGTTGTTGTTCCCCAGGCTGTCTGGCCGAACAGCCCCAAGGTCTCGAGCAAGGCCATAAACGAGCGCCCCCACAAAATCCTCCCTGCTTACCACTAACAAAGCCCGGGTGACCGAAGCCACTCCAAGGCAGGGAGCTGAGGAAGGTGCGGAAACGCCCGGGAAACCAAAGCCCCACCCAAGGCCCTGTGCCCCTCGGCAATTATGAAGGGAAAGTTGAGGGGTAAGGGAAAAATGTGACGCTTTGGCTGCCAATCTGCCAACTTCTAGGTTGGCAGTAGGGAGGTCAATCCACGGAAAAGACGCCGCCACTTGAGATCTAGAAGATATAGAAGTAAAAGGAACAGTCAGAGTAAGCTATGGGTATGGCAGAGATCGCTCAGTTCTCACTCAGATAGACCAGCCCATCACCACATGACTAGAACCCAATCCTCTCAGCATCAGCTAGGAAAGGCCCTAGAAAGCCGACTTTGGCGGGGGGATAGCTCCCCTATTTCAACTCCTTTCGGAGTTGGGCACCCGCCATCAGTGTAAATATGTGTGGTGTCAGCATGTTGTGAGTTGATGGAACTTTAGTTTGAGGGCTGACAGGTGATACTTTTTAAGTGTCGGAACCAGTGGTCAGAATATAAACAAAGTCTATAGAATAGAATAATTATATTCTATAGACTTTGTTTATATAGGATACCAAGATTAATTATTAATAAGTAATCCCCCGTTCTTTAACATTAATATCAAATAGAAACCCCAATGTACTTGAATAAACTAATGAAAGCATATGGCCCTCCCGGGATTCGAACTCGGGACGCCACACTCAGAACATAAGTATCTAAACCATTACACCACCAACACAGTTAAAGGTTGAGTACACAATCACGATTAATATTAATTTTCGAATTTTGGATATCAATCTAATCATGTACTCAGACCCAACTGCATTATGGAAAGTGCAATGTTTTAGTGAGAGGAAAGAACATAGAATGGGGCCAAGATCAATAAGGACCGGCCTCACTATACTAGTTCCTGAACCTATTGTATAGAAATAAGTAACACCCCATTCTTTAACATTAATATCAAATACAAATCCCAATGTACTTGAATAAACTATGAAAGTATCCTATGATCTTAAAATTAAAAACACACTTGTAAATAGTACCGTAAATACATAAAACATGGAGTTGCGAGATAGAGAGAGGTGTGAATCGGTGATGGACAAGACCAAAAGAGGTGGCAGTGGGAGAAGAATTAAGTCAATTTCCGACTGTGTTTTGCATATACAGTACAGTATTTAACTCTTTCGTGTACGGGATGCGTCTTCCTGGGATACTTAAAAACATTTAGGCCTATAGAAACCTTTAGTGTAGTGTTTTCAACCCCTGCAGTTGTCTGTGAGTGAACTTATTGGCAGAACAAATATTTTGGAGAGCTAATTATGAGATTATGAGAATTATATATACAGTACAGTATATAAATACTAAGTGGCATCTTAGGAGCCTGAAAAAGTTAAGGTCAATTATGCTTTTTATGTGTCAGTTTTACATGATAAATGGTCCGTTCAGATTTTTTTTTTATCAATTTCATATAGGCCAGTGGTCTTCATTGCGCGGCTCGCGCGCCAGTGGCGGCTCGCAAGAGAGGAGAAAGAGAGAGAGTTATATATATATATATAATTTCTGCAATGGAGCTTCCTCTTGGGAATCGAAGTCTCACAAGGAAAAGGAGAACCAGCGTAGTAGCGAACATCTTATCTTTATTGGTTACCAAACGTTTCGGAGAAAACAGTCTCCATCTTCAGTGAATATAATAAATGAAAGTTTACATAAGAAATAAAACAAATAATTACATATGGAAGTGAAATATCAAGCAGTAAGGTTCGTATGAATATGAACCGAGAAGAGCTAAACATAATAAAAGAAAAACTATGTATTTAGCATTAAGCTAAACTTAAACAAATAATACTAATAAGAGAGGGTATACAATAAAGTACGAAAAGAAAATGGAAGGATATTTACTGAGTGAAAAGAGGTGTTGCAGTGGCCGTGTTGTTCAGGCTAGGCTTTAATTTATTTATATAGATTGATTCTGAGGTGATAAGGTCACAGCGTGAATGGCATGTGGTTAGTATCTGGAAGTCTGTGGAAGAGAAAGGGTGATCAAACTGGTGAGAGTGATCGCAGATAGCAGAAGTGGAAGGCTTAGAAATCAACCTGCCTGTTCGAATGGATTTACCTTGGTGCTCCCGGATACGGTGAAGCAACCAACGTGAGGTGCAACCCACGTATCCAGCAGTACAGCTAGAACAGGTGAACTGGTAAACCACATTGGAATGGAAGTTCATAGCAAGAGAAGAAGTATGTTTGAGGAAATTTCCTATAGTGTTATTATTAGAAAAAACGAATTTTAAATTGATATGTGGGTAGCAGTTGCGAAGAGTTTTTTGGAGGGATTTCCTAATTTCATAGCTAAGTGGCCCTAAATATGGGAGTTTAAAATATCTAGTGTCTTTTTGTACGGTTTGAACTGGGGTGGGTGGGCAGAGCTTAGAGTTAAGAAAATGGTTCAGGAATTTGTTAAACATATGAGTGGGGTATTTATTATTAGTAAAGAAGTTAAGAAGGAAACAGGTTTCAGAGTGAAACGAAAGCCAAGATGAACAGGAATTGTATGCTCTGTTAAGAAGAGTCATGATACTTTTGGTTTTATATTTAAGAGGTATGAAACTTAAGAAATTTGTACCTACTATGGGTTTCAGAGGCCGTGTTACATCGTTTCTCGGGAATAACTTCTTAACAAACAGTTGGATCAGTATGATATTTTGACACCGCTTTTGTCACACCGTGCCCTAATTTTCATCAATATAGTGCATTACCAAAAGTGTAGAATTAAGCCACTTGTCCCTGTGTCATGAGGTTAAAGTCACACATTAATGACACAGAAACGAACAAGGCTCCCGTGGCTTACCTGTGAGAACCACCAAACCATTCTTGCTCCTCCATCAAACACGGTAGTTATCACCCACCACCCAACCCTATTATCGCCTTTAAATTCTAGTTATCTGTCAATATCAAATATAAATATACAAAAAGAATGTGTTTTTGTATATTTATATTTTGATATTGACAGATAACTTCAATTTACAGGTGATAGTAGGGTTGGGTGGTGGGTGATAACTACGTGTTTGATGGAGGAGCAATAATGGTTTGGTGGTTCTCACAGGTAAGCCACGGTAGCCTTGTTCGTTTCTGTGTCATTAATGTGTGACTTTAACCTCATGACACAGGGACAAGTGGCTTAATTCTACACTTTTGGTAATGCACTATATTGATGAAAATTAGGGCATGGTGTGAAAAAACCTGTGTCAAAATATCATACTGATCCAACTGTTTGTTAAGAAGTTATTCCCGAAAAACGATGTAACACGGCCTCTGAAACCCATAGTAGACCGGTAAAAGTGGGCTTACGATAAACACTAGTGGAAAGGGAAGTAGGGTGTTTGGTGATAAGAGTATCAAGGAAGGAGAGTTTATGATTATCTTCTACTTCACATGTGAATCTGATACTGGGATGTTGTGAGTTTAGGTATAACAGAAACTGTTCGATTTGAGTGGGGTGCTTAAAAATCAAGAATGTGTCATCCATGTACCTACGGTAGAATATGGGTTTAAAATCTGGAGGTTTAGCTCTTCTCGGTTCATATTCATACGAACCTTACTGCTTGATATTTCACATCCATATGTAATTATTTGTTTTATTTCTTATGTAAACTTTCATTTATTTTAGATTCACTGAAGATGGAGACTGTTTTCTCTGAAACGTTTGGTAACCAATAAAGATAAGATGTTCGCTACTACGCTGGTTCTCCTTTTCCTTGTGAGACTTATATATACAGTATATATACAGTATAGATATATATATATATACAGTATACATATATACAGTATATATATATATATATACATATATACAGTTACAGTATATATATATATATATACAGTATAGGCTATATGTATACAGTATATATATAATATATACTGTAGTTCCTATATACTGTATATTTTTTTCTGCCTATCCTTGTGGCTTAGGCCTATTTGCCTTATGGCTTATGCGGCTCTCACTCTGAATATGTCCTGAACTTTTGGCTCTCTTGCAAAAATTAATGAATAACACTGATATAGGCTATACAGTACAAACAAGTTTAAAGACTACTTTATCCACAGTGTAGTTTCAGTCCTTTTACTGTAGTACCGGTACAGTATAATAAAGGCACTAACACGAAATCACTGTAACTGCTAAACTGTTGGGTTACCTCTGCCTGTGAGATGGTGCGGTCATTGAAGCTGGTGACACACAAGTTGAAGCAGCGCTCTGATATCTGATTGTACAGCTCCAAGAAGTCCTTGAACTGAAATAAAAAATGAATGGTCAATTTGAACTACAATATATGGGGTGGTAGCCTACTGACTTTTCACATAATTTTAATATTTTGGCATTTATGGTTAGCAGGATTCTGGATCATAGGGGCCCAGAGGGGGGAGGGAACCCCCAGGTTAGGTACAGTGCTCATTACTCTGGTACTGAAAATACAGCCAGGTCTCGATATACACACGTTTTTTATACACGGATTCGTTTGGACACGGTAACCCCAAAAGTTCCAATGTCGGCCACAACACGGAATAAGTCGGGATTATACACGGGTGGCGGACCAAGCCTAGGTATATATATGATAAAGAATGTTATTTATGCATCAAATGTCTGTCTGTCTATCTATCTATCTAATGCATCTATCACCCTTATACATAAATATAATTTTTTTTTTTTTTTTTTAATCTATGAATCATTTCTGATAAGATGGAATTGAAATAAATAATAACTTTCCAGCACACAAATAAAATGAAAAAGTCAATACAAAATTCTCCTTTGTCTTTTCAGAAACTTAACCTTCTCACATCCTTATGACGCAGAGGTTGCCAGATTAGCAATAAGAAATCGATTACTCTCACTCTTATAATTACCTCTCCAAAATTAGTTTTCTGCCCACAGCTAACTCGAAGACAACTGCAGAGGTTGAAGTAACTAAACTAAAGGTTTATAAATACCCCTGATGGTAACAAAGGCTTTAAAGTATCCCTAATAGGCTCAAAAATTGCGTCAGGACGTGAGAGGGTTAAGTCCGTCTCATATATGTTCGCATTTTATCAATCGCTTGGACCTACCTACTCACTCTCTATATATCGAATGCATCTATATATCTCCCTTATACATTAACATAACTACTGTACGTCTTATTTGGACTTTGTGTAATCTATGAATCACTTCTAATGCGATGGAATTGAAAAATATAATATCCTTCCAGCACATAGAAATACAAGAAATAAGAAACAGTCAACAATAGATATTCCCCCGTCTTCTCCAGATAGGCGCTGAGCTTTGCCTTTTATTTATTTTTATTTTTTTTCCCATGGTATATTTTTGCCTTGAAAGTGTGTCTACACAAAATGATAGGGAAATATTGTAACATGTTTTTAATTGACATTTGTATAATTTTTGCTGATTATGAGTTGGTGGAAAAAAAAAATCTTTAACCCTCTCCGACATATGATGCAATCTTGAGCCTATTGGGGATACTTTAAAGCCTTTGTTACCATCAGGGGTATTTAGAAACCTTTAGTTTAGTTACTTCAACCTCTGCAATTGTCTTTGAGTTAGCTGTGGGCAGAAAACTTATTTTGGAGAGGTAATTATAAAAGTGAGAGAACTCTTCTTATTGCTAATCTGGCAACCTCTGCGTCATAAATGCGTGAAAGGTTTAATTCCATCATATCAGAAATGATACACAGATTATATAGGCCCTAGAGACCAAATAACATACACTTTTAAGTTTGTTCAATAGCTTTGCATTCTCAATAGGGTCATAACTTCTCTACTTTTTGGTCTATTGAACCATAATAAAGGGAAATATTAATTTTTATACCACGATTTTTCCCAGTGTTTCTATATTTTTATTTTGTTCATTTGCATCAATATATAGTGTTTATCACTAATTAGAAATCTCGGATTTTTTTTTCTTCCACATTTCGATCGATGTGGAGAGACACCCCCCGATAGTGGGGAGGGCTATGATTTGAAAAGACATTAGCCTAACCTAGCAACCTTACCTAACCTATCCTAGTACAGTATTATGGGTGGGGGCTGCTGCCCCCACACCCCCCGCTGGTTGGGTACTAATCCCTTAGTAAAAAAAAAGAAAAAATAAGAAAAAAAATTGGCTGTCGATAATACGAAGGCGAAAGAAAGTCTATGAAGTCTATTCTTACAGTAGATCCTCTGGAAAAAGGCAAACTATGCCTGTGTATCCAGCTCAGTACCAGTACTTGCACTGCTGCGGTCGTTCACGGTGTTGGCGGCGGCGGTAGCAGACGCAACATTTTTACTATTCTGTATTTTTGTTTTATAATCAAACTTCAAATCTTGTCTTCCCCATGCTTTATCAAGATTACTTTCAAACTTCCTTATTGATTCGGAATCGACTACATACTGGGGCAGTGCGTTCCACTCATTTACCACTCTATCACAAAATGAGTTCTTTGCCTTCTCAAGCCTATTTCTTTCTTTGTAAATTTTCTTAGAGTGTCCTCTCGTTCTTGTTCCCTCCCGCATCAAGAAGATACCTTCACACACATCCTCATCGTACTTTCCTGACACTATCTTAAAAGTCTCTATCATATCCCTTCTCTTTCTCCTATATGCCAGTGTCGGAAGCCCCAGTGTCCTCAACCTCTGCTCATAGCCCGCGTTCTTTAACGTTGGTACCAGCTTGCTAGCTCTCCTCTGCACTTTCTCCACTGCTTCTATATCCTTTACCATATATGGAGCCCACACCTGGTTCGCATATTCCAGGTGCGGCCTAACCAGCGCTGTATAGAGATTCCTGAAGATTTCTTCGTCATGGTGGTGCTTACTCTGCAATCTTCAGCTTTGATTGTATATTGATAACGGGAAAGTACCATATTGACAACCTTGTTACGAAAATTACATTTTAGTAGCATACTTTTATATTAGGTTTTTCCGAGGGTTAATTAAACACATTTTCATATGATCTTTAGAGCTATCGAAAACTGAAAGTACCGTATTAACAACCTTATTACGAAAAACAAAATGTAGTACTGTACTGTACCAAACATTTTTATTAGGTTTTGCCGAGGATTAAAACAAATTTTCATATGATCTTTAGAGCATATAGATTCCATATTTATCTTCAAATAGCCTAGGGTATATTTATATAAACAAAATTTGTGGTACAGTAAACTTCCGTTAATCCGAAGGGCAGCGGACCGGCCCTCGTTCGGATTAGTGGATTTTCGGATTATCGGACTTTACCCCTATGAACCTGTGTATGACGAAAACATTAAGGCATTAGGCCACCCAAATGACACAATGGTGCACACACATATCATATGTTCATGAAATCACTTCAAAAGTTTACCATTGTCATTGTAGCCTATTACCTACTTCAAAACATTCAGATTAATGGTCAAAGGAATCTGCTGATATAAACGTACACCATAATGTCCGCATCGTCTTCTTCTTCTTCTTCCGTCTACTAGCGAGTTTGTCTTGCTCTTGAAGATCAGATCAGATGTGGTTCGGGAAGTAATGCCTTAACCCAGTGAGACCCAGCGTCGCACGTGATGCGTCGGCAGTGTTTGATCACCAACTCCCAGCGACGCATCACGTGCGTCCGACATATTAAAATCAGTTACGTGGCTCGTAAGGTAGGAAATGGCGGGAGAATAGGAGGGGAGGTACCGTAGTGTGTGTGGGAGCCGGGCCGGTAGGTGTGAGCGGGCCAAGACAGCCGCGCGGCTGGTGGTGGTGGGCTTAGTGGGGATACTTTACACCCTTAGTTCACCGCCACTTTGAACCTTCATTACTCCGGTCGTATGGGAGCTAGAGGCTTGAGATTTATGTGAGACACTCCTTAGGATGTATGCCATACAATGCCATACTCAGTTTTCACCCTAGTGCTCCCGGGCGGGTGGTCATGCGGGGGAGCCGAACTTTCGACCCCCCCCCCCCCCCCAAATGACCAAGGTGAGTTTTTTTTTATTTTTTTCTTCATTTCTCACCATTCTCTTCCATTTTGGTTGGCTCAACAAATTTTTTTGAGGCCCCCCCCCAAAAAAATATCCGAGGTGATTTTTTTTTTTTTTTTTTTCATTTCTCATCCTTGTCCTCCATTTTAGCAAACAAAAATAAGAAGTGAAAATGGCTTGGGACTGGGGTGAACAAAATATTATAACTAGCCGGGGCTCAACGGGTTAACAACGGCACTTCCCTGAGAGGTTCTTGTAATTTTCCTTTTGTGACGTGCTCTGTTATATTATATTGTATTGAAAGCACCCTTGGGATGCTCCGATCACTGAACTATAAATAGTAGCGTATCGGAATGTCCAAAGGTGCGTTTTCAAGCTCAAGAAAGGTGCGTTTTCAAGCTCAAGACTGAATGCGCTTGCAGAAAATGCGATGCAAGCCAGTAGCGCATCGGAGCATCCCAAGGATGCGTTCAAGAGCAAAACAAACTCTCTAGCAGACGATGTGGTGTTTACGTTTATATCAGTAGCTTCCTTTGACCATTAATCTGAATGTTTTGAAGTAGGTAATAGGCTAGAATGACAATGGTAAACTTTTAAAGTGAATTCGTGAACATATGATATGTGTGTGCTCCATTATGTGTCATTTGAGTGGACTAATGCCTCAAAAAGTGGACTTTGGGACTTCTTGAAATTCGGACCATCTGGTGAATTCGGATTTGGCCTCAAATTGAAAAATTCGGACTATTGGGAGATTCGAATCATCGGTCGTCAGATTAAAGGACTTTTACTGTATTAAAATAAAGGGCAAGAATGTTAAGTGCGGGCGTACCGTCAGCCTTGTTTACACTACGCATAGTGGCGTCGGACCTTTGCTATCATGTTCCCATCTATTTTGACTGCCTTTGGATACAATAATATGTTGAGGGCCCCCCCCCCATGACATATTGTCATCATCATATACAGTATAGGGTAAAACACCGAAATAGGTACTGTACTTTGGTCTCTCCTACCGTAATTGAGTACAGTACCGCCAACTTCAGCTGGGTGGTATTCTTTCTGTCTTTCTTCTTCGGCATATTCACATGCGTCAGCTAGTTCCCCTATTAACACTCTCCATTTTAAAGGTAAAATATATCATATTTAAGCATTTCCATAGGTCTTACCAGTTAATAAGTCAATATGTGTGCGCGACAGACAAGATTCGCCGGTTTGTCGATGCGGACAAGGTCTAAAACTTTCTAAATATTCATAAAACCACATCACCTACACTCAGATGGCTGTTGCAACCGAAGTTACCGAACTGAGGGTGATCAGCTGACCCTGTGTTATGAAATGCACCCTGTGGCAAACTATGGATTTTTATAAAAACGAATGAGATTTTTGCGGTCAGTCAATAAAAGTAGGCTACCATTGTTTTGGGTGGCCTGAGCCGCCTGACGCTACCTTTATCGCATAAATCTACCTCTTAGGCTATAGGTTATATTTTATATATTTCAAAGTACTGTAAGATATGGTCACCATAAGTGTATCAAGTTGAAGCCAAAGCCATTTTCCGAACTACGATGTCTAGTGGTAAGTTTTTGTAATTACCTTGGAAATAATGGCTATAAATTGCTCAAATTCTATTACTTGCATACTAATTGTGCAATAAATATGTGTTATATAACTTATATTTATTTATTTATTGACATACTCTTATGTAGTTTTTGTATATAGGCTAACCAAAGAATAGGGGCCTGTAGTGTATGGGTTCCTAGATTCTACCAGTCTTCTCATTCAGTGGTTAAAAATGGTGGTCTTTCGGTCTCTCGTCATATTTCAGGCTAATATGGAGAATGTAGCTTCAGTATCAGCATTTCCACACATGATTTACAATTGTGAATAACTGAACGTCTTATATGACAACGAGGAGCTGCTTAACCCTCCTGGCCCGGGCTGTATCTCCAAAGGACAGGGTGGGCTACCCGGGCGATCTGGCCGAAAAACGTCTAGGCCTAGGCTACCGTATCTTGATTAATTTTAACTGCTAGAAATTTCCCACGCATCTATAAATGTAGTGCGGTTTCCAATCTGTAGACTGGCGTTGAGTAGAGCTCTCTAAGTCAACTGGTTCAGTTGTTATGACGATTTTAGTGGAGAGCATTTTCAGGCGATGTTAGAAATACGACGATCTTTTCACTACTGAAACAACGACATACAGTCATACATACAGTCTAGTTCAGTCAGTGACAGGAGAAGGTTGTGTTAATCTAAGCTCCTGCCCGGACCACTTACCAGTGACCTTTAGTGACCATTACACCTACCTGTGTTTGGGGGCAGTGCACTCGTGTTATATAAAAGTGTTATAGCTCAGTTTTTAGCTGTTAGTTTACTTGTTTTTGTTTTTCTGTACTTAGTTTCTTGCTCCTCGCTAAGCTTATTGGGATCATGGCAGGTATGGAGTGCGAGTCTCTAACTGATCTGCATCATCTTATTCTCCAGGTAAGAGAGGAGATGGTTGTGGTGAAGGAAGAGGTCTTGGCTCTAAGGGAGGTTAATGTTAAAATTCAGAGGGAAGTGGATTTGATTAAAGATGAAAATCTAGCTTTCAAGCTTAGCCAAGAGGAAATAAAGTCAAGTAAGGGGAAAAGGGAGGAAGTTGATGAAAAATTGCATTCATGGCAGGTTGTTAAAAATACGGGTGGGAAAGTCACACTCAAGAAGCAGGATAGTAGAATAGGTATGAGTGTGACAAATACATTCTCTCCTTTGCGAGACGAATGTGAGGGAAAAGATAGTCAGGATAAGGGAGGGATAACCGAAGTGCCTGCCGCCGACTCAGCTCCAACCTCTGACGCTGTACTACCTACCACCACCACTACCCCCACCACCACCACCACCAAGGGAGCTTCTGCCACCACCGGGGGTTCTCCAACTGCAGCTGCTGGATCCTCCCGAGGATCTGTAAGTCTGTGTCCCGAGAAGGTAAGTCTGTGTCGATTGTGGGCGACTCCATGGTAAGACATTTAGTTAGGGCTACCCGCACTAAACTTAGGAAGGTTGTGTGTCTGCCTGGCCATGGAGTTGGGAGGGTTTTAGAGAAGATGGACCACATCTTGGAAGATAGTGGAGATAACCCCATTATCTGTCTCAGTGCCGGGAGTAACGATGTTGGTAAGGGTAGAAGTGAGGAACTGCTGCAGCAGTATCGGGATGTGTTAGATAAAGTTAGGATGAAGGGAGGGATCCCTGTAGTACATTGTATCCTACCCAGAAGAGGAGTTCCCAAGGAATGGACATCCAGGGCGATTGGTTTCAATTGCCGTTTGGAGAAATATTGCAAAGAAAAAGCAATACCATTCATTGATAACTGGGATAGTTTCTATGGGAGAGATGGCATGTACGCAAGGGATGGGGTTCATCTTTCACGGTTAGGGGTTTCTACATTAGCTAGTTCTTTAGATAGGGTGGTTGTGGGGTTTTGAACAGAAATATTGAGAGTGTAAATGAGAGGTTAAATGGAACAATTTTAGCGTCAGGCGAAAGCGATAAGGATATTCAGTCTCATGCTAAAAAATGATGACTATAATGCAAATGATAGTAGTGATGGTGCAACGGAAGATGGAAATGTCGTTAGAAACAAAGGTAAATTAGGTATAAAGAAAAGATGTAAATTGAGAGTATATTACACAAACTGTAGGAGTCTATGTAACAAAATGAACGAACTTAGAGCCCTTGTTAGCAAAGAAAATATAGACATAATAGCGCTAACTGAAACGTGGATTAATACAGAAACCAGGCATTTTTTAGCAGAATTTGATATACCAGGATATAGTTTGTTTAAATATGACCGAACAAGTAAGAGGGGTGGCGGTATAGCAGTGTTTGTCAGGAGTACATTAAAAAGCTGTATTAAATCAGGTATTATACTAAATAACGATAATGAAAGTGTTTGGGTAGAGG
This sequence comes from Paralithodes platypus, assembly GCA_032716605.1. NCBI lineage: Eukaryota > Metazoa > Arthropoda > Malacostraca > Decapoda > Lithodidae > Paralithodes > Paralithodes platypus. The sequence goes on along the minus strand of CM064498.1, from coordinate 42,219,971 downwards.
TTAACGAAGGTAGTGAGACCATAGTTATTGGAGTTATGTATAGGCTAGACCGCCAAATATGAGTAGAAATGACGGAACGTCATTATGGGAGGAAATTAAAATGGCATCAAGGTTTAGCAATGTGTGCATTATGGGGGATTTTAATTTTCCGAATATAGATTGGCAGCATCAAATAGGAGACTCTGATTCTGAGGAGTTTATAGAGGTAGTACAAGATAGTTTTTTATTTCAATTTATAGATACGCCGACTAGAGGTAATAATATTCTCGATTTAGTTTTCAGTAACAATGAACATATGGTAAATAATGTAGAGATAGGGGGACCACCTAGGAAATAGTGACCACAATTCTGTGTATTTTAATATACAATGGAAAGGTAATACCAGAGAGAATACAACATTAATACCTGACTTTAGAAAAGCCAATTACGGTGGGTTAAGAAGAGCCCTATTAGCTGACCCTATGGTCAAAAAATTAAGTCGATCCAGGTGTCCAAATGAGTGTACCCCTTCTCAGGCACCTGTCATCTTAAGTCAGGAAGAGACGTCAACCTTGGTAGATACATACGATAATTTTATCAAGTCAGTATTCAATGCACAAAATAAATACATCCCCAAAAGAAAATTTAGATCAACACAGAACCAACCCAAATGGATGAATAATAGACTATTAGATCTTCTAGGACAAAAGAGAGGAATATATAGAAAAATTAGAAAAGGCGAAATTCACCTACTTGCTTACTATCAGAATCTATCAAGACAGGTAAAAAAGGATATTAGGAAAGAAAAAAGAAATTATGAAATTAAGGTTGCCATCGACTCAAAAAATAATCCTAAAGCTTTTTACCAACTATATAAATCCAAGGTTAGAGATGTAATTGGTCCCCTTAAAACTTCGATAGGAGAAATGACAGAAAATGATTTAGAAATGTGCAGTACATTAAATAGTCAATTTCTTTCCGTTTTCACTAATGAAAATTTGGCACAGTTTCCAGAAGTCCGTAAGGTATATAGCGATAGTATAGAAAATAGGTTAAGTACGGTTACTATAAGTAGAAATGATGTGCTTAAGGAAATTGACAGACTGAAACCTCATAAATCGCCTGGTCCTGATGAGGTATATGCTAGAGTTTTAAAAGAATGTAGGGATGAGTTAAGTTACCCATTAACATTTTTATTTAACAAGTCATTGGAGACAGGTATAGTTCCAGAAGCTTGGAAGCTTGCAAACGTAGTTCCGATCTTCAAAAAAGGTGACAAATCAATAGCATCCAATTACCGTCCCATTAGTCTTACATCAATCATAGGAAAGCTACTAGAGTCAATTATTGCTAGTAAAATTAGAAACCACTTAGATACATTTAATTTAATAAATTCTTCTCAGCATGGATTCACTCAGGGACGTTCTTGCCTTACTAATTTGCTTAGTTTTTTCTCAGAGGTATATGAAGCAGTAGATAATGACAAGTCATATGATATAATATATTTAGATTTCAGTAAAGCTTTCGACAGAGTCCCCCATGAGAGATTGATGAGAAAGGTTGAGGCGCATGGAATAGGTGGGGCGTTGTTGGGATGGATTAGGTCATGGCTAATTGGTAGGAAGCAGAGAGTCAGCATAAATGGTACTAAGTCAGAATGGGGAGCAGTCAAAAGTGGTGTCCCCCAGGGATCTGTATTAGGTCCTCTGTTGTTTGTTATATACATAAATGACCTTGATTTAGGCATAACTAGTAGGATAAGTAAATTTGCAGACGATACCAAAATGGGGAGAACAATTGATTCAGATAGAGATATAGAGTGCCTCCAAAGGGATCTAGATACCTTACACGAATGGTCAGTAAATTGGCAGATGAAGTTTAACATTGACAAATGCAAGGTATTAAAGATAGGGAAGATGCATACAAATGTTAAATATAAACTAGCTAATGTGGAATTAGAAAACTCGAATTGTGAGAAAGATCTAGGTGTGTTTGTTAGCAATGATTTGAAGCCTAGACAACAGTGTATAAGCGTTCGAAACAAGGCAAACAGGATTCTCGGGTTCATCTCAAGGAGTGTAACAGAACTGCTGATGTTATCTTAAAACTTTACTTGTCATTAGTGAGACCCCATATGGATTATGCTGTTCAATTTTGGTGTCTTTATTGCAGAATGGACATAGATTCATTGGAGAGAGTACAACGTAGAATGACAAAAATGATCCATAATATTAGAAATCTTCCGTATAAAGAAAGGTTGAAGAAATTAGGCTTACATTCGTTAGAGAGACGCAGAGTTAGAGGGGATATGATAGAGGTGTTCAAGTGGGTTAGTGGGATTAACAAAGGGGACATGACAAATGTACTAAAGCTCAGTGATAGCGAAAGAACTCGTACCAATGGTTTCAAATTAGATAAATTTAGTTTCAGAAAAGATATAGGCAAATATTGGTTTGGTAACAGAGTTGTAGATGGGTGGAATGGACTACCAAGTGCTATAGTGGGATTAAAAACGATAGGGAGCTTTAAGATAAAATTGGATAAGCATATGGACGAGAAGGGTTGGGTGTGAAGGGGGAACAGCAGGGTTGGGCCAATCAGCGCTCTGCAGACCCCCGTAATCCTGCGTTAATCTCTAACCGTTTTGGTAAGATGATCCTCAGGGTATTAGAGTGTTGAGCCTATAATTGGGCTTTGTAATTGGGGTTGTGTGGGACAGGGATCTGCCTTGCTTAGGCCAATCGGCTTTCTGCAGACTCCCATTTTCTTATGTTCTTATGTTCTTTCTTATACAGACATACAATAACAAACGAGTGTTCTCCTTCTTGTTTTCGGAGGTGCGGTGACGCAACGATCGGCTTTGTTTACATGCGTCGGACACACGGCGTTCAGACCAAGCTGAATAGGCTTTCAAGCTTACTATCTCCTGAAAGGACACCCGGACACCTGCCCTTATTTTGTGGTGTCATATTAAAATGACACCCGGGGAGGAAGGGTTAAAATGGCGAAAATAGGATAATACTGTATTGAGACAATTCTGATAGCTTTACAGCGACTTTGGTAAGTAGGCCTATTCGAATTACGTATTATTATGTGGCAGTGGCATAGGTATGAAATATGCATATACAGTAAACCCTCGCTATCTCGGACTAATTGGGGGGAGACCCAGTCCGAGATGACCGAAAATCTGAGATGTCTGGAGTCCGGCTTGTGTCCGACCTAACAGAGGATAAAATCCGACCTAACCAATGTCCGTCCGAGACAACAATGAAATCGGAGACTACGGAAAAAAATCCGACCTCAAGAGAGACGTCCGTGTCAACCTAGAAAACGAAGACAACCCTATTCGAACCCTATAATCTGTAATACAAAACACAGTACAGTAAACCCCTGCACAACGAACACTCTTGCAACGAATTTTCACTTTAACGAAGGTTGCATAGTACTACCCCTTGCCCGCACAACAAACACTCTGGCTCGACTTAAAAAATTTTTTTTACCAAGATTTACCGATGGTTCGGAAGTTTTTTGTCAGGGTATTGTTTAGCTTTTTTCCACATAAAATCGCTCACTCCCCCTCTGCAACTCTCTTTCTATCTATCTATCTCTCTAATGCATATCTACCTAACTCCCTTATACATTAACATAACTACCGGGTATGTCTTATTTGGACTTTTTGTAATCTTTGAATAATTTCTAATGCGATGGAATTGAAAAATATAATAGCCTTCCAGCACATGATAAATAATAAATAAGATAGTCAACAAAATAGTTCAACCCTCCCCTCCGTGCGAGCAGAGACTGAAGATTTACGTTTGATAGATTTTTTTGTTCCCTCGATATACACTCTCTTTCTATCTATCTATCTCTCTAATGCATATCTACCTAACTCCCTTATACATTAACATAACTATGTCTTATTTGGACTTTTTGTAATCTTTGAATAATTTCTAATGCGATGGAATTGAAAAATATAATAGCCTTCCAGCACATAGATAAATAATAAATAAGATAGTCAACAAAATATTTCAACCCTCCCCTCAGTGCGAGCAGAGACGGAAGATTTACGTTTGATAGATTTTTTTTGTTTCGTTCCCTCGATATACACTCTCTTTCTATCTATCTATCTCTCTAATTCATCTACCTAACTCCCTTATACATTAACATAACTATGTCTTATTTGGACTTTTTGTAATCTTTGAATCATTTCTAATGTGATGGAATTGAAAAATATAATATCCTTCCAGCACATCCTTTTGATGTGTTCCTTTTGATGTGTTCGCCACTCTTCTAGCGGCACCAAGGAGCGCGACGCCCCTCGTTATGGGTGGTGATTTGGTGCAGTAGACTGTTTGAAGCGACAGCTCGCTCCCTTGCGAGGATGGGCTCGTCTGGCACTCTTTGCAGTTCGACATCTAGGGCTCTCTTGAAGTTGTCTAACGAGATGTCCCTCATGTCTCTTACTCGCCGTGGGAGTTTGTTGAAGAGACGTGGGCCTCTGTGTGATAACCAGCCCTCTCACAGAGAGCCAATAGCACCCCTGTTATTCATCCGGGGGATTTCGCATTCCCAGCCTCTCCTATCACTGAATTTCATGACTATCGGAGTATGTAGGTTTGGTACTAAACCCTCTGCGATTTTCCACGTGTATATTATTAGGTAACGTTCTCTTCTACGTTCCAGTGAGTACAGATTCAGTGCTCTTAAACGCTCCCAATAGTGTAGATGTTTTATCGAACTTATATGCGAAGTGAAATTTCTTTGTACACTCTCTACGTCATTTATTTCACCTGCTTTGTATGGGGATGTTAATACGCTACAGTATTCAAGCCGCGGTAGCACTAGAGATTTGAAGAGCGTTATCATAGGCAATTCCCCGCGTGTTTTAAAAGTACGCAGAATCCAACCCGTTAGACGTTTCGCAGCCGCCACTTTGACCTGGTTATGTACTTTGAAACCCATATTTTCAGACATTAACCCTCTCACCACGGAAGGGCTCTTGAACGCCCATAAAAAAGCATATAACAGGTACCCGGAAGGCCTCTTGAACGCCCAGTGGTTGAAAGCCTGTGAGCTTCGTGTGCGAGGCGTCGGTCCGACGCATGTAAACAACAGCCGGCTGGACCGACGCCCCGCATCTCCGGCCACAAGAAGGAGAGCGTCGCTTGTTCGTGTGTGCCTGTATGTTGTTGTTAAGTATCGAAAAGTGGTGTAAAGTGGCTGTTTTGGCCATAAAGTTATCTCCAATGAAATCATCATCACAGCTCAACCAGTTGACTTAGAGAGCTTTACTTAATGCCATTCTACAGGTAAATAACACAGCTACGCTTGGGGATGCGCGGAGCAGTCTGATTAACGAATATACGGTAGCCTAGCCTAGACGTTTTTCGGCCAAAACACCCGGGTTTCGAGGAATATATATATAATACATAGCCGGGGCTGGAGGGTTAATACCCCAAGGTCTTTCACACTGTCTTTCCGTTCTATTATGTGGTTAGATTCTGTTAAGTAATTTGTAATTTCTTTAACACCATTATTATCTCCGTACCGTATTAATTGGAATTTTTCCTCATTGAATTGCATGTTGTTTTCCCTGGTCCACTAGAACACTACATTCATGTCTTCCTGCAGTCGGCCCGTGTCCTCTTGTGTGTTTATTATCTTGCTTAATTTTGTGTCATCAGCAAAAGACGACACCGTACTGTGTCTGGTGTTGCTGGTATCTATGTCGCAAATTAGTATGAGGAACAGAAGGGGCGCTAGTACTGTTCCTTGGGGCACTGAGCTTTTGACATCCGAAGGCTCAGATGTGACTTGGTTTACTGCTACTGATTGTTTTCGGTTTACGAGGAAATAGATAAATAATAAATAAGATAGGCTTATCAACATCATCACAGTAAAGGGGTCGGAGTTGAGGCTTGGGACAGGGAGGGGAGGATTAGGCCTACAGCGCAGGGATTTTTTTTTTTTTTTTTCCCATGTGAAATTTATCATATTAACCCTCTCACCACGGAAGGGCTCTTGAACGCCCATAAAAAAGCATATAACAGGTACCCGGAAGGCCTCTTGAACGCCCAGTGGTTGAAAGCCTGTGAGCTTCGTGTGCGAGGCGTCGGTCCGAAGCATGTAAACAACAGCCGGCTGGACCGACGCCCCGCATCTCCGGCCACAAGAAGGAGAGCGTCGCTTGTTCGTGTGTGCCTGTATGTTGTTGTTAAGTATTGAAAAGTGGTGTAAAGTGGCTGTTTTGGCCATAAAGTTATCTCCAATGAAATCATCATCACAGCTCAACCAGTTGACTTAGAGAGCTCTACTTAATGCCATTCTACAGGTAAATAACACAGCTACGCTTGGGGATGTGCGGGAATGCGGGAAGCAGTCTGATTAACGAATATACGGTAGCCTAGCCTAGACGTTTTTCGGCCAAAACACCCGGGTTTCGAGGAATATATATATAATACATAGCCGGGGCTGGAGGGTTGTTGTTGTTGTTGTTGTTGTTCCCCAAGCTGCCTGGCCGAACAGCCCCAAGGCCCCGAGCAAGGCGAAGGCCACAACCGAGCGGCCCCACAGAACCCTCCCCGCCGACCACAATAAAGCCTGGGTGACCGAAGCCACTCCATGGCGGGGAGCTGAGGAGGGTGCGGAAATGCCCGGGAAACCATAGCCCCACCCAGGGCCCTGTGTCCCTCAGCAATTATGAAGAGAAAGTTGAGGGGCAAGGGAAAAATGTGACGCTTTGGCTTCCAATCTTGGTAGATTGGGAGGTCAATCCACGTTAGAGACGCCGTCACTTGAGATCTAGAAAATATATAAGTAAAAGGAACAGTCAGAGTAAGCTATGGGTATGGCAGAGATTGCTCAGTTCTCACTCTGATAGACCAGCAGGGTTAATGACAAATACGACCCTTATAGTTAGCGGGGGTTTACTGTATATCATTTATTAATTATAACAATTTATTATGACTTTTATTTGGTGTTTACGAACATTATAGGGGTACAGTATATGCCTGATGGTTCGGACCTAACCTAATTAATCCCATATAACTAATAGTTCACACAACGAAAATTTGCCCCGGATATAGATGGCGTCGGACGTCCCTTCTGTTTGTCGGATATTCATCCTTATTGCCCGGTGACGTGAGGGCGTCATCCGACAACGTCGGACACTGTCGGAACAATGACGGAAATGTCCGAAATACGGAAGTACATGTCCGAGAGGCCGTAGCCAGTCCGGCTAGTACGGGTTTCCGACCTCTAGAGGTCCGAGATGGCGAAGGTTTACTGTATATGCAAAGCTGAAGGCTTTCTGAATCATATGTAGGGGTGTAAGAAAGATATGAATTAAATTGCCAACGTTATAAGGGTGGTAGGGTAAGACGGGGTTATTTAGCCTTAAATCGCGTATTTTGACAAATAGAAACTGCCACAAATGGAATTTTTTAATTTGTAATTGTTTATCTATACATTCAGCCTTTCTGCTATAGATGCCCAAAAAACAAAAAAAATATATGTTTTGGTCATGCTGCCGATTTTTTTAAAAAAGTCACTCTCGCGGTGAAATTACCCCGCCGGGCGGGGTAATTTCGCCGCGACCTATTTTACGCATCATCTAGCTAGTAAACTAGATAACATTATATGATTAATGGCCAGACAAAACACTAGCACGCAGGTAAAAGCAATGAAAACATTCACAAACCCAAACTGACACTAAACATGCCAATAGAAAAACGTTGCACGCGCACACACTCACACAACTGAACAGGGCGGGCAGAGATGCAGGTGTGTCACACGTGTAGGCCTATGCGCCACTGTGTCTATTGCGGGTGTGGACGTGTCTAGTGCGGTTGTGGACGTGTCTAGTGCGAGTGTGGAGTTGTGGACGTGTCTAGTGCGGTTGTGGACGTATTTATTAGGCCTATGGGTGTGGAAGTATTTAGTGCGGGTGTGGACGTGTCTCGTGTGGGTGCGGCGTGTAGGTTGCTAGTACAAAGTACCAGGCAGCAGCTGACGGCTACTGCCAACACTGTGTCACACGCAAGCATACAAACAACATACACACATACAAACCACCCACAAACACCCGACCATACCGTCAGACGCGCCGCTAGCCCCGGCTCCAGGCCCCGCGAAACTACAACAAAACCGAAGCCAAACTACTGTAGATCTACAACCTAAGCCAAACTAGCTATACAACCTAAACCAAACTTGCTGTACAACCTAAACCAAAACTGCTCTACAACCTAAGCCAAACTGCAGCCGAATCCATACAATAGTTTCGGAGATATCGGCGTTTGAATGCAAATTATTAGCGCCGCAGCGAAATTACCCCGCGGCGAAATTACCCCGTCTTACCCTACCGACATGCGGAAAAAAAACCGGTCAATATAAAGATGATGTAATTAAATTGCTAAAAAGTCGTTTTGATTGTTATCTAGTTTAGAGTTGTGTAAGGGTGTTTTGATGTGTAATAATAGGGGGAAATGCATATTTACCCATTAAACAACAATCTAAAAACACACCCCTTCACTCGCGAAAAATAACTATTTGGCCATAACCGTTTGCCGTGGAATACAAAATCCCACGGCATCCCCCCCCACCGGGATTATTGAAATCGTCATATATTTAAATAGTAGGGGGCAAAAACCAAATTTTCCCTAACACTTCTTCTTCTTCTTCGCAGCGGATGTAAACAAAGCCACTCGCCTCTTGCGAGATAGGCGATATAGAGGATATTTGTTTTTTTCAGGATCAGTAATAAATTTTTACGCCTATTTAGACTATTAGACACATGTGATATATAGGAATGAAATACATGGTATAAGAAACCTATAGGCCACGATAAAATCGATGTAGGCTATGAATTTAATTACATCATCTTTATATTGTCCTATAATAGGCTAGTAGGCCTAGGGGTAATTAGGCCTATAGAGAATAGGCTCGCACCCTTATTTTTCATGTTTTTTCCTCCAGATTTTGAGAAATGAGTGTTTTCATGGTCTTAGTTATAATGCCAATGTTGGATACACATCAAAATAGACGCGAAGTTAACCGCGGCGATCGACCTATGTAAACATGACGACCGTACGCCTGGAATCTACATCCATCCCAAATAAAGTTATACTCGGGAACATGATGGCAACTTGGCAAGCGTCCGGGGCCACTCCGCGTAGTGTAAACAAGGCTGGCGGTACGCCCGAATTCTACATTCTACCCGATGTTTTTAACCCTCCAGCCCCGGCTATGTATTATATATATATTCCTCGAAACCCGGGTGTTTTGGCCGAAAAACGTCTAGGCTCCTGTTGTTCTCAAAAACTGTGCTTCCGTGCTGACTCCCTGCCTAGGCAAACTCTTTCGTCTCTGTCTATCCTCTAACGTCTTCCCTTCATGCTGGAAGTTTGCTCACATTCAACCTGTCCCAAAGAAGGGTGACCGCTCTCAACCCTCCAACTATCGTCCAATTGCTCTTATCTCTTGTCTTTCTAAAGTTTGAAACTATTCTTGCTTCCAATTTTCTTAAGCATTTCTCTTCTCATAATCTGCTCTCAGATCGCCAGTATGGCTTCCTTAAGGGTCGCTCTACTGGTGATCTTCTTTCATATCTTACTAACTCTTGGTCATCCTCCTTTCGGGACTTCGGTGAGACTTTTTCTATTGCACTAGACATATCGAAAGCCTTCGATAGAGTCTGGCATAAATCTTTAATTTCTAAACTACCCTCCTTCGGTTTCTATCCCTCCATCTGTGCCTTTGTCTCTAATTTCCTTTCCGGCCGTTCCATAGCCGCGGTTGTGGACGGCCATTGTTCACTTCCTCACCCTATAAACTCCGTGTTCCTCAGGGCTCTGTCCTATCTCCTATTCTCTTTCTAATTTTTTATAAATTATCTCCTTAACTGTACTTAATTCCCATCCATTCATACGCAGACGACTCAACCTTACACTATTCCATTAGTTTTTCAGAACGCCCCAGCCAGCAATCCCTCAACGACAAACGTAATGAAGCCATAGAACACTTAAATTCGGATCTAAATACTATTTCCAATTGGGGCAGAGAAAACCTTGTTAACTTTAATGCTTCCAAAACCCAATTTCTCCATCTATCTACCAGTCAGGATCTCCCAGCGGACTATCCCATATTCTTCAACAATACAAAAATCAACCCTTCATCTTCTCTCAATATTCTTGAGAGAATATCTTCTGTTGTTCTCAAAAACTGTGCTTCAGTGCTGACTCCCTGCCTAGGCAAACTCTTTCGTCTCTTTCTATCCTCTAACGTCTTCCCTTCATGCTGGAAGTTTGCTCACATTCAACCTGTCCCAAAGAAGGGTGACCGCTCTCAACCCTCCAACTATCGTCCAATTGCTCTTATCTCTTGTCTTTCTAAAGTTTTTGAAACTATTCTTGCTTCCAAATTTCTTAAGCATTTCTCTTCTCATAATCTGCTCTCAGATCGCCAGTATGGCTTCCTTAAGGGTCGCTCTACTGGTGATCTTCTTTCATATCTTACTAACTCTTGGTCATCCTCCTTTCGGGACTTCGGTGAGACTTTTTCTATTGCACTAGACATATCGAAAGCCTTCGATAGAGTCTGGCATAAATCTTTAATTTCTAAACTACCCTCCTTCGGTTTCTATCCCTCCATCTGTGCCTTTGTCTCTAATTTCCTTTCCGGCCGTTCCATAGCCGCGGTTGTGGACGGCCATTGTTCACTTCCTCACCCTATAAACTCCGGTGTTCCTCAGGGCTCTGTCCTATCTCCTATTCTCTTTCTAATTTTTATAAATGATCTCCTTAACTGTACCTTAATTCCCATCCATTCATACACAGACGACTCAACCTTACACTACTCCATTAGTTTTTCAGAACGCCTCAGCCAGCAATCCCTCAACGACAAACGTAATGAAGCCATAGAACTCTTAAATTCTGATCTAAATACTATTTCCAATTGGGGCAGAGAAAACCTTGTTAACTTTAATGCTTCCAAACCCAATTTCTCCATCTATCTACCCGTCAGGATCTCCCAGCGGACTATCCCTTATTCTTCAACAATACAAAAATCAACCCTTCATCTTCTCTCAATATTCTTGGTGTCTCTTTTTCTTCTGCTCTCATTTGGAAGGACCATATTACCAGTCTTGCTAAGGCAGCCTCCCAGAAGCTGGGTGTGCTCAACCGCCTTAGGGGGTTCTTTTCCCCTGCACAGCTTCTTGCTCTGTACAGGGGCATAGTGCGCCCTTGTATTGAGTATTGTTCACATGTGTGGGAGGTTCCTCTCACACCGCTCTCCTAGACAAAGTTGAAAGGAAGGCCTTTCGTATCATTAACTCCCGTCCACTCACCAACTCTCTGCAATCTCTCTCTCTCCGCCGCAATGTTGCATCTCTCTCGCTATTCTATCGCTACTATAATAATCAGTGTTCCTCAGAGCTATCCCAGTGCATACCACCTCCTTTACGTAGGGCACGTGGTACCCGTCTTGCAACTCAATCCCACCCCTACTCTGTGCAACTCTCCAACCCAAGAGTGAAACGTTACTCTCAAACTTTCTTCTACTCAACAGCTGAGCTCTGGAACTCTCTCCCAGAATCAGTCTTTCCCTCTTCCTATGACTTAAATTGCTTCAAACTCCATGTGTCCAGGCATTTTGGCTCGAACGTCCCTTGATTTTGGCCCTGTCACTCTTTCAACTATGGGGGGGGGGGCACTCGCTATAGGCAGTTATGCCTTTTGCCTCCCTCAATCACATAGAAAAAAAAAAAAAAAAAAAAAAAAAAAAAAAAAAAAAAGGCTAGGCTACCGTATATTCGTTAATCAGACTGCTTCCCGCATTCCCGCGCATCCCCAAGCGTAGCTGTGTTATTTACCTGTAGAATGGCATTAAGTAGAGCTCTCTAAGTCAACTGGTTGAGCTGTGATGATGATTTCATTGGAGATAACTTTATGGCCAAAACAGCCACTTTACACCACTTTTCGATACTTAACAACAACATACAGACACACACGAACAAGCGACGCTCTCCTTCTTGTGGCCGGAGATGCGGGGCGTCGGTCCAGCCGGCTGTTGTTTACATGCGTCGGACCGACGCCTCGCACACGAAGCTCACAGGCTTTCAACCACTGGGCGTTCAAGAGGCCTTCCGGGTACCTGTTATATGCTTTTTTATGGGCGTTCAAGAGGTCTTCCGTGGTGAGAGGGTTAAATGCGTAATGTGCAAATGAAAATCGGTACTTTAATTGATAATCTTCAAGGACACTACATCCGCCTTATTAGAAACAATTTATTAGGAAAAATAGGCACCAACAGATTCGCCATAGTTTTCTCCATATAGTCCGCATGGAGGATTTTCGTTATTGACAAATTGAAAAAATACCCTTTTCACAGAAAAATACACCAAAAATCTGTCAAAGATGTCTAATAGCAGGGGTGTGGGGGCGGCAGCCCCCACCCATAGGGCCTAATACTAGGATAGGTTAGGTAAGGTTGTTAGGTTAGGCTAATGTCCTTTCAAAGGGCTAGGCTAGTAAACACTAGGATAGCTTATATCCGGTCAGAGGTAAGAAGAAGAGTCCTGATGTAGTCTCCTTGAATGCTACCCTTTAATTGACCGACGGTACCGTACTTAGGTCTATATCGGTGTCCGGCAGGGTGTCAAACCAGAGTAATTTTCGTGGAGGACTTGAGTGAATTCTGTGAATTAAAACAGTGAATATGAGAAGGACGTTAAGGAACGCAAGAAAATTATCATGAAATAGCATTGGTTTGGCCATTCTATCACTTACAAAGAAAAAATATGAACTTTAACCCTTGTCTAGCAGGGGGTTTTGGGCTTATTTGGGCATATTCAGGCCCTCCTGAATGATAAAATCAAGCATCTGCATGAAAAGAAATGTATTCAGCAAAAAACTAGGCGCTAAAAGCTTCAAAATGAGACCAGAACGAGCTACGTAGCACTCGTCGTTCTCATGCAGTGTTACCACTAACATGGGAGTTTAGCGTATAGCGGCATATTTTTTCCCACTACGCTCACTACTGGCAACGCTGCCGGCCTCTCGAGAACAGAGGGAACATGAGTTAGTGGGCGGCGGTAAGCCCTGGGAGTCGGACGTGTGGCCCGCTGTGCTCCCGGCCATTTGCACTTGATTTTAACCCTTTAAAAGCCTTAATAATGCTCCTAACTTGCTGCAAATTGGAGGCAGACTTAAGTCCGCCCCCGATCCTTAAGGGTTAAACCACAATTTTATTTTTACATAGGCTAGGCCTAGGCCTATACAATATCCGGTCAATATTTACGAGCCGCACCACAGCTGGGATCTCATTTTTAATGGTAGTTTTGGGTTCCTATTATCACATGCTTCATTGATAGGCTATATAGGCTAGGCCTACTTTTTATCCACCGGAAATTTTTTTTTTACTTGGCATTATTTTTTGTTTAGCATTAGGCCTAGCCTAGGCCAAACCTAACCTAATAACCCCCAAATACAGTACATTTAAGTTACCGGTAGGTTAGGCCTAGGCTAATGCTAAAAAAAAAAAAAAAAAAAAAAAAAAAAAAAATAGGCCTAGGCGCCAAGAAAAAAAAAATCCGGTGGATAAAAAGTATAGGCCTAGCCTATCCTATAGCAATGAAGCATAAAATTATAAGAACCCAAAACTACCATTAGAAATGAGATCCCAGCTGTGGTGCGGCTCGTAAATATTGACCCAATATCCTAGTAAAGGCTAAAATTAATGGACTCTGTTTTCGTTTGACACCCTGGTTGACCCTGGGACCCAGGTGTTAACTTTAACCCTATGCGTAGCCTAGCCGGAAAAATGTTATTTTAATACCACAAATTTTCCGAGTGTTTTTTATAAACAAAATTGGTCATTTGCATCAATATATAGTGTTTGTCTTTATCTATCTATCTATTGCCTGACGCCGTGATCCCCGAAGGGGTGGCCACGAACGAACCGCCCCCATGCACCTCTGTCCCCAGTCAGTCGACGCCCCTCCCCCCAACCAGCACCGCCTTCGTTCATGTAGTTCCTCACTCCATCCTTCCACCTCATATTCGGTCTACCTCTCCCCCTCCACCTCGCTCTCGTACACCCTCTTAGTCATTCTCTCGCTTTCCATACGTTCCATATGGCCGAACCATTAAAGTTGTTCCTTTTCACACTTTCCAGCACATCTACCTCCACACCACACCTCCTCTTACTTCCTCATTAGTCTGTCTATCCCTCCATGTAACTCCGCACGCACTCCTTAAGTAATTCATTTCCACTGCTCTCACTCTTGGTCGGAGTCTCTCAACCAACGTCCATGCTTCGCTTCCGTAAGTCAGTGTCGGGATTACCACACTGTCATGCAAGGACTTCTTCACTTCCATACTGACCACCCTATTTCTTGTTACTGCTTTTAGCGTTCCTACAACCCTCTTCCCCTGTTGTACCCTCTCCCGCACCTCTTCATCCATAGTCCCATCTTTACTCAACACACTGCCCAGATACTTAAAAGAGTTGACGATCTCCATAGCCTGACCGTTCAGCTTCACCTCACACACATAGTGTTTGTAATTACAGTAATTAGAAATCTCGGGAAAACCTATTTTCCCCATTAGGCCTATCGATCGATGTTGAGACTGTAACTCGCTCCCCGATAGTGATTTGAAAAGACATTAGCCTAACCTAACCTAACCTAATATTAGGTTAACCACCCCCGCTGGTTGAGTACTTAATAAAAAAGAAAGAAAAATTGGCTGTCGATTATACGAAGGTGAAAGAAAAGTCGATGAAGTCTATGGTGTTTACTCTGCAATCTTCAGCTTGATTGTACATTGATAACGGGAAAGTACCGTATTGACAACCTTGTTACGAAAATTAAATTTTAGTACCATAGGCCTAGGCTACTTTTAGGCCTATAGGCCTATTAGGTTTTTCCGAGGATTTAACACATTTTCATATGATCTTTAGAGCTATCGATGACAAAGTACCGTATTGACAACCTTGTTACAAAAAAAACATTTTAGTACCATTAGGTTTTGCCGAGGGTTAAAACAAATTTCCTTATGATCTTTAGAGCATATAGCCTAGATAATCTAGATTCATTATTTATCTTCAAATATATCAACAAAATTTGTGGTAGGCCTAGGCCCTATTAAAATAACATTGGTCAATATACAGGAGGCGCTACAATATAGGTGGCAAAATTCTAATGGTAGTTTTGGGTTCCTATCATCATATGCTTCATTTCTATATAGGCCTACAGTACTTTTTATCCCCGGGGAAAAAAAAAAAATATTGGGATTTTTCATTTATTTTCTTGGGATTTTTTGTTTTGGTCATTAACCCGTACAGCCCCAGCGACGCGTCTGACGCGTCGGCGATGTATGTAACGCACAGCCCCAGCGACGCGTCTGACGAGTCACCCTAATTGCTCCGACCGTAACCTCAGGTGTAGCCACTCGAGAGGGCTCAGATTTGTGTGGGAACTGTGTACGTATCCCACGCAACCGTGCCGATGGTTGAAAACTCTCAAAGTCCACGTGCGTGCGCGTGAGCGCGCAATAACCTAGTTTTTTGGGGTAATTGCCTTCAATTTTGTACTCTTGTAAAATACGTTTTCTGGGGCTCTGTAGGACCATTCTTTAAGCTTTTTGAGCGGTTTTTCATGGTTTTTCCTTCATTCCTAACCCATTCGCTATTGTTTCTGGAATAAAACAATTTTTTGAAAACCGGCCGGGTTCTGGTGAACAAACAATACAAAACTAGCCGGGGCTCCACGGGTTAACCTAACCTAACCTAATAGCCCCCAAATACATTTAGGTTAGGTTAGGTTTTTTGATTAGGTTAATAAAAAGAAAAAAAAAAGAAAAACAAAAATCCAAGACAAAAATAAAAAACCCAAGATTTTTTTTGGTTTTCCCGGGGATAAAAAGTATATAGAAATGAAGCATATGATGATAGGAACCCAAAACTACCATTATAATTTGGCTACCTATATTGTAGCGCCTCCTGTATATTGACCATAACATTGAACCGCCTAGCCTGTGCAAATGAAAATTGGTACCGTACTTTAATTGACCGACGGTACTTAGGCCTAAGGCTATGATATCGGTGTTTTACCCTAGGGCCTAATAGTGTAGCCGGTAAATCTACAGTTATACTACCCCTCCCCCACTACCCCCCACCACCTCCCCCCTTCAAAACACGCCTTTTAGCGTGTTTTTGGATGGTTCAGCAGACGCGGAAACTGGAAAACTTATTTTGATAAAAAATTATCACCAACCAGATACGAGTTTTTCAGGTAATTTGTTGTTGTTTTTATTTTTTTATTTGATATACAGTGTTGTTTAATACCGAGGACCATCGCATTTTAGTATTTTTAACATTAGCCTAACCTAACCTAACAGTCCTAACCTAACCGAAAAGTAACCTGTTTCCGCGACGGTCTAAACTGCTCCTCACGTTCCCTGTTTATGGGTGCGCGACGGTCTAAACCCTGCTCACGTTCCCTATTTATGGGTTTGCGAAGGTTTGTAATACTTCAATGTATCTATTTCAAGTCAAATATACATTTCCGCGCATCATCAAACCATACTAAGTCTACTACTAATAATATTGGTAAAATTCTAGTTTCACGTACACAGCGACAAAAGGGAGGCGCCGTTGTAAAGGCATAGCTTCCCGACCAACTATGAAGATCAGGGAAATTGATGGGTAAAAGACGTAATATAATGATAATAAACTACATTAACGACATTAGCCTAACCTAACAACCTTACCTAACCTAACCTAGTATTATGTAATAGCTATGGTGCCGCATATGGGGAGATTTTTTTTTTTTTTTTTTTTTTTACAGTAGGCTAGGTATAATTCCTTATAATGCATTTCCGCCGCTTTGGACATATATAGGAATTAAGTATGGTATATGACAACTCTAAAGTAGCCATAGAAATTTATGAGTATGCTGTGAAAGCGAAACTAGAATTAAACCTGTTTTTGTTGTAGCGACTATGGTGGTGGGTGTGGTAGTTATGGTGGTGGTGCTGTGATTTTTTTCTTTCTAGTAAAATCACTTATAATTGTTTTTATTCCCAATTAATAAGATTTTGTAAAATCTGCACTAAAGTAGATGACTTTTGGGCTAGAGCTAGGTTACTATACAGACTCTTAGTGGACAGAGGTTTTGAGGCAAGTAAATTGTTCCATAAATTTAATCTTTTTAGGGTCAATTATTGTGACTGTATTCTAAAATTTGACATCAATAATTTTAATCAAGCATTTTTAACTTGAAGTTTCTTGTATAACCTCTGCTTACTTTTTGTCTGTATTTATTGTTTATCTTTTTCTTTTTCTTTTTCTATTATTATTATTATTATTAATATTGATGATTTTTTAAATTTATTGTTCTTGTTAAAAGAGTACTCTTTGTTTAAATCTGTTGTTACTTCATATTTTGCAATTATTTCTCTATATTATATGTATTCATTGTCGATAGTAACAATTGCTTACTTTTGAGATTTCCTTAGTTTATTTGTGCTATAAATGTAGGTTATTTGTAGGGTAGTTATTGATAGGGTCACTTGAGGCATGCTATGCTTACAGGTACCTACCCGATAGCACTATCGTTAGTGAGTGCTGTACTGTATTTTATATATTATTTTGTAATAGTATAGATATCTTATCAATATTTGTATTTTTTACTATTGTTAATGTCTTGTCATGTTGCAAATTTGATTTTAAATAATATTTTGACATTTAACATGTAGTTTCTTTATTCATGCAGAGTTTAGTAAAATTTGCCAGAACGTCCCGGACTTCCCAAACTTGACTACTTCCTTTAACGTGACGATAGTGCGTTGTTATATGTGCGATTGGTTTGCTTGGGAAACAGATTAACTTGCTCAGGTCCTGATGTGGCGGCGTCTACGCCGTGGGGCCACCTCCCGAGGCTGCCAACCGCGGATGGCTGCTGACCCTCCACAGCCGAAGACAAAATCAACGACCAGTGGAGGAAAACCGGATGCCGGCCGCGGGGAGCAGTTTCGGGAGCCAAACCGTCACAACCATCCCCTGCCCCCTCCCTGGGGGCACGGGTCCTTGGAGCGGCTTCGGTCGCGCCGGGAATTTCCACACCTCTCACACCACACACACATCACACAGTTTTTCCTACACCGAGAAATGACTCTCCGGCTGTCATTTCTCGAAGACTTCTTCTAGCCGGAGACATTGAGAGCAACCCAGGACCCACGTTCACATACATATGTCCAACTTGCTCAAAACCCATCACTTCGAGTCGCCATACTAAGGGTTCAGTTCTCTGCAATTCATGCGGGAAATTGACCCACTTCACCTGCACAACACTTGCCTCCAAGAAACACTACACAAACACCTGGACCTGTTCCTCATGCCCCTCCCTCTCCCAGTCAAATCCCTCACCTAAAACCCGTCCACCTCTCCTCCCCAACCCACCTAACCTTCCCATATCATCCACTCCCCCCCTAAAACCTGTCCACCTCTCCTCCCTAACCCACCTAACCTTCCCATACCATCCACATCCTCAACTCAACACACCACACCCCATCCTAATCCATTCCAACCCCCATCTCCTGCTCCCCAATCCCCACCCCCACCTCCCCCCTCCCCACCCCCCGCCCCTCCCTCACCCCCACCCCCACCCCATCCTCGTGCAGCAGCACCCAACATACATCGTGCACATAACATTAACATTCTTCAACTGAACATAGATGGCATCAACACAAAGAAACACGAACTCTCACACTTCATCAAACAACACAACATACACATTGCCATCTTACAAGAAGCAAAACTCCGCACAACACAAAAAACACCCACATTTCATAATTTCACCACCATCAGACAAGACCGGGCTGTCGGCGGGGGCGGTGGACTCATCACCCTGGTACACAAAGAAATATCATACATAGTAATGTACAAACCAAATCACTCCTCCCCCCAAATGACAACATAACAGAAATACAGTCAATTAAAATACGCACTGGCAACAACTCCAACATAACCATCATAAACACATACATCCCTCCCCAAACATCCCCTACAGTACCAAATGAATACAGACCACACTTACAAAACATCACAAACACCCCACACACCCCACACATCATCCTGGGTGGTGACTTCAACGCCAAGACGTCGGCCTGGTTTGTCGACAACCCCGACACAGACAGAGGGCTGGTACTACAAAACCAAACCGATAACCTCATCATCCTTAACGACATCCATCAACATACCCATATTCCTCACCAAGCCCTCTATAACCCATCATCTCCAGACATCACCTTTTGCTCCCCAGAACTCGCCCCCACAACATCCTGGAGGGTGGTCAGAACCTTAGGCTCTGACCACCTCCCGATCATTATCACCACCAAAACCAGACTCACCCCAGCTAGCCACAAACACACATACACCAATTATAAAAGAGCTAACTGGGAAGCATTCACAAATGAGACAGAACAACACTTCACAACTCTAAACAGTACACCCATCACTAACATCAACAATGCTGTACACATACTCAATAAAACTATCCAAAACGCTGACAAGAAACACATTCCAAGAGGTAACAGAAAAAGACACAACCCCAACTTCACACCAGAAATTCAAAACCTCATCAGACAACGCGACATACTGAAACACTCCCCAGCACCCCACACACAAGACATCACACAACAAATTCAAGCACTCAACACCCAAACTAACAACAAAATACAAGAACAACAAAAACTAAATTGGAATAACTTCCTACAAACACTTGATCACAAAACAAACCCCAAAAAAATATACAAAACACTAAACAGCATCACACTTTCCAACAGCAACACAACACAATCACATGCTGCAATCACAACAACAGACTCTACTCCTTCATGTAAACAACAAGCAAACACTCTCATCAATCACTTTTCACATGTCAGCCACCTAAAACCTCACAAAGACGACCGACGTGTCATCCGACGTAAGAGACAATTCCCCACAGACCCTGACTATACACCCTTCACCAATCACCAGACAAAGCATATCATCAACAATCTCAAGCACTCACCCGCCTGTGGCCTAGACAACATAAGCAACATACACCTCAGACACCTGGGACCACAAGGCATACAAGCACTCACTAACATATCAAACTACAGCTATTCACACAACACAATACCAGACATTTGGAAGCATGGTATCATCATCACATTCCCCAAACCCAACAAAGACCCCACGCTACCCTCCTCGCACCGCCCCATCACACTCCTTTGCTCCCCCTCCAAAGTCATGGAACACCTAGTATTACAACTAATTACACCTGACCTACCCCTAGCTCCAACACAACATGGCTTTAGGCCACTGCACTCCACAAACACTCTTCTCACAGACCTTACACAAAGAGCTTTCGACGGCATCAATTCAGCTAGACCACCACACAGATCACTATTAGCCACACTCGACATTAGTAAAGCCTTCGATGCCATCCCCCGCCACAACCTAACAAACAAAATCTACAACACAAACATGCACAACAACAACACAAAACGGTGGCTGGCCAACTTCCTAGCAGGCAGATGTGCACACGTATCTTTTGCCGGTCAGTCATCTAAAATCAGAAACTTTCCAAACGGAGTCCCACAAGGATCCGTCCTATCGCCCGCACTCTTCAATCTGTACATGCACGATATAACTACACCCAATACGCCCCAAATAAACTTAGCCTCCTATGCAGATGACATAACACTCACATGCACACACCATGACCCAAAAAGAGCAACAGATCTCCTTCAACCCTATCTCAACACACTACATGGCTGGTGCACTACAAACAGACTTAATCTAGCCCCAGCCAAATCCACCGCAACCCTGCTCACAAGTTGGACAGGAGAACACGAATACATCCCTCAACTCACCATAAACAACACACCCCTAACACATACACACACACCCAAAATCCTAGGAGTAACATATGATACTCATATGACATTCAAACAGCACACCACAAACATTAAAAAGAAACTGACACCCAGACTTAACGCCCTCAGGTCACTTGCTCACACAAAATTTGGACACAACAAAGAAACTACCACCACAGTATATAAACAATACATAAGATCAGTGATGGAATACGCAAGCCCAGCCTGGGCTTCTAACCTAGCTGAAACACATCATAAGACCTTACAGACTATTCAAAACAAAGCCCTGAAGATCATTACAGGCTGCACAGCTACTGCACCCACAGATCACCTACATCAAGAAACCAAAATCCTCAAAGTCAAAGACCATCTGGACATGAGAGGCACTCAATTCCTGGCAGCAGCCTCCACGAACCAAGACCACCCACTAAATTCCACATGGCATCACACCCACAGACACCAAGAAATATCAAAACAACACCCAGCACACGGTATCACACACAATTATTGTCCTCTCTCCCTCCCTGCCCACCCCGAACCAACTTCCAGAAGCACATCCATACTCATATCTCTCACCGATCCATCCACTCACTCACAGACAACACGCAGCTGCATGCACGACCTCCCGAAATCCATCCTTCCGAATCCTCCCTTCCTCGCGAGGACAGAGTCCACCTGGCCAGGCTGAGATGCGGACACCATCCAGCTCTCCTGAGCTATCAGAAGAGACTGGATGACTCCGTTGTCGACGCCTGCCCGGGATGTAACACAGCACCCCATACCATTAAACACATCATAGAAGACTGCATTTCACACAACCACTTACGCCAACAACACAATCTACACTCAATGAGAGCACTGTGGGAAAGCCCGATCGTGGCCATGGCCTTTCTCAGGGACTCGGGGCTGTTCGGCCAGGCAGCTTAGGGAACAACAACAACAACAACAACTTGCTCATGTAGTGATGTACACCCTATGTGGTGGATTGTGTTCTTTTATTTAATAATTTTCATTTTAGTAAGCGTTGTTTCCACATAGCGATTTTGATAATTTAATTTGACTTTATATTGTCCTTGTCCCAATTTTGGTTTGTTTAGTTTGCAAGTTTTACATTTTAATTTCTATGTACATTCCAATTCCGATATCCTAACAATCAGTGGGAGAGGTTGGGAATGCATGGTTTTGGGTGGGGGAAATAATAACGGTAATATTGGAATAAATGTGAATTTTAAATACGGTACTTGAAAAGTAACACAATCACAAAATTTGATAATCCGAGCCAAGTTTTGGCAAATGTTGGCTCTGATTCGTGCATTTTTCAGTCCAAAAATCCCAAAAAAAAAAAAAAAAAAAAAAAAAAAAAAAAAAAAAAAATAAAAAAATATTGGCTCAGATTTGGCCAATTTTCAAAGTATAAAAATCACTAAAATTGTAAGCAAAAGTTGGCTCGGATTTGGCCAATCTTCAGTGGTTTAAGAAAAAAAAAAAAAAAGTGGCTCGGATTGGACCGATGTTCAGAGTAAAGAAACCATAAATTTGAAAACAGAGTTGGCTTGGATTAGGTCAAATTTGAAAACAGAGTTGGCTTGGATTAGGTCAAATTTTAGAACAGTAATGGGCTAATAATCTTCATGGCCCAACAGCTTGGCCGTGACCTATTGAAATTATGTGAAAATACAAGTAACATTAGGCTAGTAGTTAACCTCTGAAGTGCGCATGGGGGTAATTGGAAACGTCCCCCTGTGCTGACGTATTTGAGGTGTTTCCGTCACTAAAATATTCATTGTGCCATTAATAGCATTAATACTTATCCATATGCGCCTATTATGGGTTGATTATAAAGGTATTAACCTGAAACAACAATAAAACGAGTGAAAACAGCGTTTGGATGGTCAAAATCGGAGATATAGCCCGCGAGTTGTATAATGTATGGGTGAGGCAATCTGCTTTTCCCGCCAATTTCCCCCAAGGCCACTGAGACACAGTCGATCGATACTCTCTCTCTCTCTCTTGCACTCGCTTGCTATCAGTGATGACCACACCCTCCAATCGGATTTCTAATGTTAGCACGAATATACCTCAGAATAAGGGAATAACAGGGAAAATAGGTGATAACTGAAGGAGAGGAGGAAAGTGGGGAAGGAGGGGAGGTAGAGGACTGAGATTTTGCATGGCCCAGGGGCCAAAAAAAAAAAAATAAAATAAAAAAAAAAAAATATAATTTTTTTTTTTTTTTCGATGTCAAAAGTTGATTTTTTTTTTCTCTGACTCTTAAGAGTCTCCCCGCAGTGCGCCGGGGGAACTCTTAAGAGTCTCCCCGCAGCTCCCGGGTTAATGCATTCGATCAATTAATGAGACATTCTCAAATCAACACAGTTCTTTAATTAAGAATTTGTGTAGGCTATTACACAAAAAGAGTTTTTGTCGTCAATTTTTGATAGTCATAATTTTTGTAGCAGTAAATGTTTCCCCCCTGGCTGAAGTTCCCCCTGGGAAAAGTAGCCTAGGCTCAATTTCCCCCCGGGAAAAATGGCCTGGGCTGTTTTTCCCCCGGGGGGAATATCAGACCTAGGATATTTCCCCCCCCGCCCCCTTATATAAGAACCATTAGTTGACATAATTACTTTATTGTAGGACTGTTTAACGAAAGCATACGGTATAAATGTTTCTTTATTTTAATAATAGGCCTAAAGGAATTAAAAAATATACATTTCACACTTAGGCCTATTATTTATGTAAAAAAAAATGTATTTATTTATTTTAGATTAATTATCTAAGGGTAAAAATATGGAACAGGCAGTGGATGCAACTCTGGAGCCAAGAGGGGGGAATAATATCCTAGGCCAAAATTCCCCCCGGGGGAAATCTATCCTGGGCCAGAATTCCCCCGGGGGGGAAAGTAGACTGGTACACCTGTACCAGTATTTATTGCACTGGTATCGGAAACAAGACTAAAGATAGCTTACTTTTGGTAAGAAAATTATTGGGTAAAATTCTAGTTTCACGTACACAGCGACAAAAGGGAGGCGCCGTTGTAAAGGCATAGCTTCCCGACCAACTATGAAGATCAGGGAAATTGATGGGTAAAAGACGTAATATAATGATAATAAACTACATTAACGACATTAGCCTAACCTAACCTAGTATTAGCCTATGTAATAGCTATGGTGCCGCATATGGGGAGACTTTTTTTTGTTTTTTTACAGTAGGTATAATTCCTTAGAATGCATTTCCGCCGCTTTGGACATATATAGGAATTAAGTATGGTATATGACAACTCTAAAGTAGCCATAGAAATTTATGAGTAGGCCTATGCTGTGAAAGCGAAACTAGAATTAAACCATAATATTAACCCATTAGTACCAACAGAATAGCGACAAAATAGGGGTAGTATAACTATATATTTATCGTATAGCCTAAGCTAGGGCCCCTATGAGGCTATGACATAGGCTAATTATCGAGGTAGGCCTACCTGAATTGGAGACATGAATATGATAGCCTAACCTTGTCCGAAACTTACAATAAATATGTAAATAGCCTATAGGCTAGCCTAGGCTATGTCCTGTAAGTAAAATCGTACCGTATATTATACCTAGCTACACAATGGAACTTTGGAAGACCTCATACCTGTCTAACATTAGCTGCTACATCGACACCTTGCATCGTGCTGGCCAAAAACACTTCCCAAAAAAACAAACGACCACCGGCACGGCGGCACCGTTGAGTAGGCTAGCCTAACTTCAGTTCATCTAGCCTATCCTCCTTGGTTCAGTTGATAGCAACATTAACTGTGTAAATCAATACGGTAATCTTAAACAACACGAATAAAAAGTCCGCATGGAGGAATTTCGTTATCGACAACTTGAAAAAAACAGATTTCACCGAAAAATTATGACCTTCTTCCCCTTCTTATGGGTTCGGCCGAGTATTCCTACTCCAGCCACGCCTTTGTATCGGCTTCCTCCCTTTTAGGGAAAGCTAGGAAAAAAGCAGGAAGAAAGCTATCAAAATAGCAAAAAGAGGGAGATAATAAAGCAGTAGGATAAATAGGGGTGACCAGTAGCGACATTGGTAAAGCGCTCGGTTTCTAACCGGGAGGACCGAGTGGTGGTAAAGATATTGGGGTTGTTGGTGGTGAACATTTTCCCCAAGTCAGGAGGGTTATTGAGAGGATGTGGTGGAGGATATTTACGTTGTTGAGGAGGGTCTGGATATTTTTCCAGGGACCGCGCCAGAGGGGCGCTCTTGGTGTTGCAAGGATCTGTAGATGGGCATAGTACAAGTGGGAAGTTGTCAAAGCGTCAGTGGTGAGGGCCTCCACGTGTTCCCCGAGTTTCGCCTTTTTTTCGGGGGGAACGAGACTGTACCTTCTGTTTCTTATTTATCCCACCAGTTAGACCAATAGAGATATATCAATTGGTCTAACTGGTAGAGTGAGACTGCCTCATAGCCCAAGGGTCCCGGGTTCAACTCCCGCCCAGGGCATATTTTCGGGAGGCTATTTTCGCATCAAACGAAGTTTAGGTATGTTGGTAAAATTGTCAAGATGGTTAAAAGTAAGATCGGAGCTCCATAAATCCTCTTTCTGGTATGATGTATGAGATGCGCCCTGGAGAAAATTACCTAAAGCCTCATCCCCTCCAACATTCCATCACATCAGCTGACACTCCAACCCAACTGCTCGAATTTCGAGCATAAGAAGGGCTAGCAATATCCACAACACCAGCGAGCAGCGACATGGCGACATTTGGAACCGGGAGCGAGAGGACGGACCACCACCACAGGCTGCGCGCGCAGGGTCCACAGAAAACCAACCAAGCAGGGGATGCTATGCTATTCCCGGCCACATCGACCCTTCAAAACCTACTAAAATTGCCACCCTGACCGCCCACACTCAGCTCACAACACCGGCCCACAGGCATGCATACGTGGGATAAATAAGAAACAGGAAGTATAGTCTCGTTCCCCCCGAAAAAAAGGCGAAACTCGGGGAACACGTGGAGGCCCTCACCACTGACGCTTTGACAACTTCTTCCCTAAATTCCCCACTTGTACTATGCCCATCTACAAATCCTTGCAACCCCAAAAGCGCCCCTCTGGTGCGGTCCCTGGAAGAATATCCAGACCCTCCTCAACAAAGTAAATATCCTCCACAACGTACTCTCAATAACCCTCCTGACTTGGGGAAATGTTCACCACCAACAACGCAATATCTCTACCACCACACCAACCAACGACACCCATCATAGTTCAACTTCATCACAACCTAAGGAACTATGTGAAACTTCAACTACCGCCTCTCTACCCAGTCCTGCAGCTTCAGGAGAAACCTCTAGACCAACCATGCCCTTATTATCCCGAAATACAGGGACCAAGCGGCTGAAAGAGACACTACTGCCGCCATCAGATGGAAAGTCAAGCAATCAGCCTGCTGGCTCAGACCCAATTTTTGGATCTTGGAGGAGAAATCCTAAGGTAGAAAGGATAGAAGGAAACAATAAGCCTCAGTACTGACTCATTCAATCAGGTGGTAGCCCTGGTCGTAGAGCCGAGTCTGAGACTATTGTAACTTCTGGTGTTAGTCCTGTGGTAGACAGGCGGAAACAGTCTCAGTGCCCACTTACTCAATCAGGTGTTACCCCTGGCCACGCAAGACAGTTCTCTCAAATCAGGTGGTAGCCCTGGCTGTAGAGCAGAGCCTGAGACTATTACCAAACACCAAGGAAGGCGGAAACGGCCTCAGTACCCACTTACTCAATCAGGTGGTAGCCCTGGCTGTGGAGCGGAGTCTGAGACTGTTCCCAAACACCATCTTCTTCCAAAGAAACACACAACAACTTCCTCTTACTACAAGCAAGTCCTTGGACAAACTTAGAGTTAAGAGGAACACAGTTTCTTTCCCCAGGACCAGTGTGAAGGAATTCCGGAGACGCGACCGAGAGGAGAGAAAGTGAAGAATCGAGCTGGAAGGTTGCTGGAATTGTTTAGCTCTGAAGACGGGAAGGACAGTGACTAAACCTCATCAACGTGGTCCAGAAGTTCGCCTGTCAAGTGTTACCAGACCTACAGACATCCAGTTCCAGAGTTACACCACCCTCTTCTGTCTCTCCAGAAATTCCTTTTAGTGTCTTTCCATCTTCACTTTCTAGGAATCTAGGGTAACATGATTATTGTGAGGGTGTGAATTTAGGTGTGCCGAGAATCTTATATATATTTGTGTTAACGTAGTTTATGAGAGTACTTTCCTCTCCCTTCTTGTGTTGTTTGTTGTTTTATCATTAGTGAGAAACAATAGGCCTACACTCCTGTCTACATTGGGAATCGATATATTTATACTTTCTCGAAGCTCGGGCTCTCGTGTTTCATCGAAGAGAAAATATACATACCAGACATCCCCGTTAATTAATACAACACTCCTACGTGTAATTAAAGATCACTAGCTGTATACCTACGTTTATACGTTCGATGTCACTAGTTTCATAGCCATGATTGGGAGTGTTTATTCCGCAGAGTTGAGTGCTTCACATTTATTACTTTATGCTAATTACCTGTATATTTAAAGTTATATTTAGTATATTTGTGTAACGAACTCGGTATCAAATTTGTTCCATTTTAATCTTGAAGATTATTGTTATCAACTCTTTGTTGATTTAGATCGTTCTCTTGTTCGAACCTCAGTATTTCAGTACTTGTTAATAATTGATCTTGTACTTATATCCTTTTGGACTCTGTCCATTTGAGCATTTAATACACACTCTCTGAGATCATATTTTGATCGATATTTAGAACGATTTACTTGTGTTGAGGTTATTGTCTCTATTTTATTTCTTTAACATATACATATGCTTTATATCCACAGCAGTGTTATTGAATTGTGAAATCTATTTATGGTTATGAACTCCTACTTGTGTGAATAATAAATGGTGTAATCTTTCCTTGTTTCTGTTTATTGCCTGTTATTTTGTGTGGTGATTTGAGGATTTTGGGTTAGTTTTCACCCAGTTGAGCATTCTTTTGTTATAACAGATTATATCACGTTTCTTGAAAACGTGGTATAACACTGGTGGCAGCGGTGTCTTAACTCGGGAAGATGACCTGTCAGGAAGATTCCTGTTCCTAATTTTATTCACCACCAAGTAACTGCAACAAATATGCACAATGGTGGGAAAATCACTTGATATTATTCCATTCAAGCCAGAACATAAATATGACATATCTTGAAGTTGTCAAACCAGTGTCAGAAATTGTGTTCAAAGATGAAGAAACTTCGAAAATTCATACAGTTGTCATGAAGCTGGGGCGACATATATTCCTAGTTTCTCGTTATGTGCGTGATACTCCTAATTTAACCTGGGAGCAGTTAGAAAATTACGCCAAGTCAGCCATCAACCCTGTCCTCGGAAGTGTCATCGCCGATCAGCAATTTCATAATGTAAAATTTGAAGGAGACCCTGACACGACCGTTAGCACACTCAACCAGCTGTCTGTTGCCGCCTTTCCCATTGCCACAGCCGCCATCAGGAAAGAAAATGTCCACCGAATCCTGCCTTCGAGTGTCCGGGACCACTTCACCATTAACGAGCCAAGAGGATATGACTAGGACCTGTCAGTGATTAGACGCATCCTAGCCCTGCAGAAATCTCGAGAACAGGAGAAAATTGCGTCATCAGCCGAGCCCCTACCAAACCTCAAGCTGCTAGTCCTGCCCCTGCTTCCCCTTCTGTCCGCCCTCAAGACAAGCCTGATGAATGGGCTTGTGTCAGACCGGCCGACTGGAAACCCTGCAGCCCTGCAGACCAGTTTGAAGAAGGCGTTCTCCGAGCTGTTGGCCAGACGCCCTCGGCTACCCTCATCCTGGGGTCGGGTCAGATACCCTTAACCAAGCCATGACGGGTAGCCACCATCCTCCAAGGCGGCACAGGAGCTGATGAGACACCCGACGAGACTTCCACTGAAGGGCTCAGCGAACCTGCTGAGCTGCCAACCCAGGCTGAAGAACCGGGTTTTTGAGCAGCCCCCGCCCACCAATTCTCCTTACCAGGAATTCACCGGAGACCTCTGGTGGACGCTTCCGAAGTAGCGCCAGAGCTACGTCTGTCGACATAAACAATACTCAACACCTAGGCTATGCAAAGTTTATCACGATTTCTTACGATTCTGCATGTTTTTACTATATACTAGATGGCTACACTAAGTACTTATATAGTATGGTAGTTGTGGGGGTAATGTGTCAGCTATAGAAAGTGTATAGCTTATAATTAAGAATGATTGATGGAGAGGGAGGGTGAAGAACTGCGGGATACACCATTTAAAGGGCCCAGGTCGCTTACTGTACAAAACAACGTGTCTGGCGCGGCAACTCCAAGAATTTCTGGTAGGGAGAATTGTCAAGTTAGCGGGGGCCCTTTGCTGTATCTGCTTCCACTTCAATGAAGCCCCCCATTTATACCCACCTTACTATACAAGGTGTGAAGTCCCGGCTCCTCATTGACACCGGGGCCTCCAGATCCTGCATCTTTACCTATATATTACCAGAAACACTACCACACCTTCAAGCCCATCCAGTCTTCGCCCACCATCTTCGTCGATGCGAATGACAAGATCATCCCCAATAACGGAGAGATTGCCCCACTCTACGTGGCCACCACAAGACCAGGTCATGCATGCCAGAATCACACCTTTGTGGTATTCCCATCAAGTGAGGCCGAATATGACGGTTACTTGGGGTTTGACCTATTGACTGCTCTAAGAACCACCATCGACTGCGCCAAACGAGTGTTCACCTTCCAATCTAATCCCTCCAAGACACCGTCCAGTCTCCCTGCACCGACATTGATAATCAACATACAAGTCCGGACTATCAAGAGCTCAACAGCAGTCGGAACGAGAAATGTCACCCTACCTCTACACCAAATCTGGACTACGAATATCTTCAACCAACCAGTGACACTCTCAAGAGACCTGAATATAGGGGAACTGGACCCCTACGACGAATCGGATATGCCTCAAGAAGACCAAGAGCCTCCACGACTGCCACAGCTACCAGAAGTACCACCCCACCTAACCATAACCACACCCAAACCTGAACACCTGTGAACCGTCCAGCACCCACCACAGGACGATGACCCCCAGCAACACCTAATACAGGCTTTCCAGGCCAACGATGAACCCCCCCTGGATCCCCAAGAGAATTTTTGACGGATTGACCAGGTGGGACGATACCCTATTCACCGCCGAAGGGAAAATTGTCCTTTGTCCCGACGTAGCCACAACTATCATGGAATTCCTGAATTCCAACCACAGCATCCATCTAGGCTAAAGGAAGCTCCTCGACACCTTCCAGAACACCTATACTGGACGCCCAGACCACACCTCACTGCCAAGAAAATTGACGAAGCCTGTCGCGTCTGTGCCTTGGATAAAATTAAGTCCAGAACCCCAGGCAAAGGACCCTACAAAGCCCGCAAGGTCCCGAACTGTTCTCAGGCCACAGTGAACCATTACGGAGAATCACGCACATACAGGAACAGGTATGTACAGTATGCCGCTTTCAGCCATTAGATAAGAACACCACTAGTCTAGCTAAGAAACCTGACGTAGACATGAACCCCACCACTAATGAAAGATGAAATGATGAACGATGGCACCCGGCAGGAAGAAGACACGTGGTGAAGGGAATTGTCGAGGATGGAGGGGCCAACACTAACCCCAGAAGCTGAAGGCGTCCCTGGCACCGACGGAAAGGTGGGGCCCACTAAGGAGCCCCGAAGAAAGCCGAGGATTTGCCGATACCAGAGCCGACCACCGCGGGTGCCGCGTCCCTCCAGCGGGCAAGCCACGGGTCACAGGTCCAGGGAAGCGCCGGCCCCCACCAACCTGAAAGGAGTCAAGATGGCACAGAGTGAAGCCGGCACAGTCGGATGATCAGAGGATGACGAAGGCAGAGCAGGGTAGCATGGTGGAAGGGGATGAAGGCAGGGAGGCCGCTGAACAACTGACGCGGCAGACAATCACCGGGACAGACTGAAATTCCCCCAAATAAAGCCGCAGATTGCGCCGGACACCGGGGACGTCCAACCGCGACCGTGATCCGGCAGAAACTCCAGTTGGTAAGATGATGATTGTTGATTATAGGGCTGTATGGGCAGGCCCAATTAACCCTGCCACAGACTCACCGAAAAATAACACGGGCCTTGAATCTTCTTTGTCGGAGTCGCTGTCCTCACTTCGCAGAAGTGCCGTTGTAAAGGCTTATCCCTCAATACCTTCACCTGAGGGCAGCTTGTCTAGTTACCGGCTTCTCCAGAGAAAGCTTGAGCTAGGTTGAGATACAGTTTAGAAAATTGGTACGTCGTAGAAAGGATATACAGTATAGTTAATGATTATTGTTATCAACCGCGGGTGCCCAACCCCGAAACGGCGGGTACCCAACCCCGAAAGGAGTTGATATAGAGGAGCTATCCCCCCGCCAAAGGCGGCTTTCTAGGGCCTTTCCTAGCTGATGCTGAGAGGATTGGGTTCTAGTCATGTGGTGATGGGCTGGTCTATCCGAGTGAGAACTGAGCGATCTCTGCCATACCCATAGCTTACTCTGACTGTTCCTTTTACTTAAATATCTTCTAGATCTCAAGTGGCGGCGTCTTTTCCGTGGATTGACCTCCCTACTGCCAAACAAGAAGTTGGCAGATTGGGAGCCAAAGCGTCACATTTTTCCCTTACCCCTCAACTTTCCCTTCATAATTGCTGAGGGGCACAGGGCTTTTGGTGGGGCTTTGGTTTCCCGGGCGTTTCCGCACCCTCCTCAGCTCCCTGCCTTGGAGTGGCTTCGGTCACCCGGGCTTTGTTAGTGGTAAGCAGGGAGGATTTTGTGGGGGCGCTCGTTTATGGCCTTGGCCTTGCTCGAGACCTTGGGGCTGTTCGGCCAGACAGCCTGGGGAACAACAACAACAACCAGCATATGGCACCGGAATGACAACCCATCCCCACCAAAGCTTACTATTTACTATAGATAAAGATAAGGGCACACTGGATGGCACTGTTGTGTCCTATTGTACCCTGTTTCAAATTGGTAGGCCATAAATCGTGAACCGTAAACCTTTAACTCTGGGCTATAGCAAATGAGCTGTAAATTTCCACACCTATTCCATGGTCGAGTTGGCACTGGTTGAGATCTACTGGTCGACTGGTTGTCTAGCCACCGATAGAAAGAATGATGTGTTCCGTTTCCAATCATAACATTAGTATTAGAAACTAGAAGGAATTTAAAACTAGACTTGCTTTGTTTGAATATAGTGTAGTAAAATTGAAATACTATAAATAACAACCAAACCAAAAGGATAGGTTACTCACTAGCAAGGCTACCGGAGGGGTTGGCATCCTGATTCTTTGGCTTTCCAGTCGTGCTGTTCTTTCGACCTGATGCCGCTCCAAATCCACTGAAGCCTGCCAAGTTCAAGTTGGCTGGTGGGGGCTTGGCTTCAAAGGGCGGCTTGATGGCGGCAGTGGCTCCAGAAGGTGGCTTTGTGGGTTTGAATCCTGGTCTGCCATTGGAGTTGAAACCACCGCTGTTTCCAGAATTGAAGCCGGTGTTACCACCACTGCTGCCACCATTGTTGAAACCACTGCCACCATTATTAAAGCCTCCACTGCCACCAGAACTGAAACCAGTATTGCCACCAGAATTGAATCTAGTACTTCCACCACTGCTGCCACCATTATTGAATCCACTACCACCAGAATTGAAGCCAGTACTGTCACCACTGTTGAAGCCGTCAGCGTTACCACCATTATTAAAGCCAGTGTTACCACCATTGTTGAAACCACTGTTACCACCACTATTGAAACCACTGCTGCCACCACTGTTGAAACCACTGCTGCCACCATTGTTGAAGCCACTGCTGCCACTGTTACTGAAGCCTCCACTGCTAGCACTGTTACCACCACTATTGAAACCTCCACTACTGAAGCCGTCATTACCACCACTATTAAAACCCCCAATACTGAAGCTTCCTCCACTTCCACTGCCACCAGCAACAGGGACTGTGAAGCCTCCGTTACTTCCTCCGCTGAAGCCTGTGTTACTACTGCCACTAAAGCTTCCAGAACTTCCTCCATTAGCTCCATTTTTGCTCCCCCCGCCAGTACTGAAGCTTCCAGTACTCGACCCACTCCCACCAAAGGTGCCAGAACTTCCCCCACCTCCATTGAAGCTCCCAGTACTTCCCTTACCACTACCAAAACTTCCTGTACCAGTGCTGGAGCTTCCAGTACCCCCATTGAAGTTTCCAGTACTTCCTCCACTCACACTACCCCCTCCACCCCCGCCGAAGCTTCCAGTATTCCCTCCACCTCCAGGACTCCCTCCGGTGAAACTTGTAGTACTTCCTCCACTCCCACCAAAGTTTCCAGTCCCCCCACCAAAGTTCTCATTGCTATTCACACCTCCTCCCCCACCAAAATTGTCATTGCTGTTGACGGCTCCCCCGCCAAAGTTCTCATTGCTGTTCACGCCCCCCTGACTAAACCCATTGCTCCCCTTGTTGAACCCCTCATTTCCCTTGTTGAAACTGGTGTTCGGAGGTGGTGCTGGGCGGGAGACTCCAGTAAATGGGCGTAAAAGAGGGCGGCTTGAGTCCCCTGGTTTGGCTGGGGGTGTGGGCGGCGGCGGTGGTGGGCGGTTGTGGTTGGGCTTGAGAAGGGACCCCTGACGCTGGCATGACCCTCCTGAAAATAGAACATGACTAAGAGGAATGTATCTACGTTATATATATATATATATATATATATATATATATATATATATATATATATATATATATATATATATATATATATATATATATATATATATATATATATATATATATATAAACTGTATAATTATGTATATATATATATATATATATATATATATATATATATATATATATATATATATATATATATATATATATATATATATATATATATATGATCGTTATGTTCGTGTTTGTTTAAGAGATAAGGCTGGAATTTCTAGGCTGCCATCTACAGAACTTTATTCACGTGATTATGAACATGTTGGATATCCCGTAGTCTAGTAATTAAAATTAAAGCGCTTGCGGGATACGGCTCAGTGCTATACCGGCCTGGGTTCGATACTATGAGGAGAGGTGTTTGTTTTTTAAGAACATAATGCCAAAGGAATATTTGCAGCCGTCTACCTACCTTCCAATAACATTAGCTATTAACCCGGGAACTGCAGGGAGACTCTTAAGAGTTCCCCCGGCGGACTGCGGGGAGACTCTTATGAGCGAGTGAAAAAAAAAATCAACTTTTGACATCGAAATTGTGTTTTTTTTTTTGGCCCCTGGGCCATGCAAAATCTCAGTCCTCTACCTCCCCTCCTTCCCCACTTTCCTCCTCTCCTTCAGTTATCACCTATTTTCCCTGTTATTCCCTTATTCTGAGGTATATTTTCGTGCTAACATTAGCGAGTTGCAAGCAGGGTGTTGTCATCACTGATGGCAAGCGAGTGCAAGAGAGAGAGAGAGAGTATCGATCGACTGTGTCTCAGTGGCCTTGGGGGAAATTGGCGGGAAAGCAGCTTGCCTCACCCATACATTATACAACTCGCGGGCTATATCTCCGATTTTGACCACCCAAACGCTGTTTTCACTCGTTTTATTGTTGTTTCAGGTTAATACCTTTATAATCAACCCATAATAGGTGCATATGGATAAGTATTAATGCTATTAGTGGCAAAATGAATATTTTAGTGACGGAAACACCTCAAATACGTCAGCACAGGGGGACGTTTCCAATTACCCCCATGCGCACTTCAGAGGTTAAGGGGGCCCACCTCGTTTTTTTCTCATTCTCAGTCTCTCTCTGGGTTGTATCCATTCGACCTCATTCAGCCTACTGTTTTAAGACGTTTACCCCCATTCAGGTTCAATATTTTCCTGGCGAGCGGTAGCGAACCACCATATGTATATATTTTTTTTACAGCAAGATAAATTTGTACATTTTTCGATAGAAAAATGACTACGGCGAAGCCAGATTTCTCCATACAATACTGGCTCGCTATCGCTCGCCAGGAATAAATCAACACCTGAATGAGGATAAACGTCTTCAAACAGTTGGCTGAATGGGGCCAAATGGATACATGCCAGAGAAAGAGAGAAAAGGAGATAAATATAAAAATAGCAGGTGACCCCCTTAAGGTAGCCTAAATCTGGGCCCTTCATCATTCTACACTGTAAAGAAATAAGGCAATAAGAAGGGTATGCAAAGAGTATACAATATAATTGGGTATATTGATAGTGATTTGCTTTGATATCCTTGTATTAGATGGGTATATAATATAATTGGGTATATTGATAGTGATTTGCTTTGATATCCTTGTATTAGATGGGTATATAATATAATTGGGTATATTGATTGTGATTTGCTTTGATATCCTTGTATTAGATGGGTATATTTCCATCAATATACCTTTAAATGGATATATAATTATAGACACTTCAACTTCCCTTTTCATACCCATAATTATTTAGAGTGTAGAGGGATTATGGAACAATTAAGATGTCCTTATTATATTTAGCTATATCCTGTAGGCTACCCCTAAAAGTGTCAAGAGGAAAGAAAGGGATTATGAACCATGTTAGGGAAAGCTTACTGGATAGTGGGCTTCCCTGGACCAACTGTCATAATTAATTGTACAATATATTTTACATATACAGTGTATCCTATACGATATGTAGAGCATATTGATATAATACTCCCTATACCGTTTTGCGTTACCCATCAGGGAGAGCGCGTGGAGTGTAAGCGACGTCAACATAGCCGTCTCAGTCCCGCGCTATTAGTCTTACAAGCAGGTACATTAATGGAGACATAATAAGGATGTATTATGTTTATTGTCATATTAGGTCATATTACGGTTACTGTATGTTATCGGCATTATCTAATGAATGTATTCTGTTGTTTCAGTTGTCAGCATTGTCTTTATGGAATAAACCTGATGAGCATGACAAATGGTTTCAATACCTATTTATGCTGACAACTGCTCGGCCCTGGCTGTGAAACCTACCACCGAACCCAGCTGTATCTACTGCTCTACGCGGCTACAAGCAACCATGCCTGCCGTCAGATGCCCTGTGACTGGCTGCGAGTTTACCACAGACGACCTGGATGCAGCAATCGTGGTACAACTCCTCCAGATGCACTCCACAGCAGAACACAGCACCTCACAAACGGTCAAGGTAGAGAAAGTCAAGAGGCCCACAATATCATCAGGCGGATCATGTGAGGAATGGTCTTACTTTTTAACTCGATGGAAGGAGTATGTCTCTGCTACAAAAATCAAAGGACAGGAAATGATCATACAGCTACTAGAATGCTGTGACGATAGCCTACGCAGAGACCTAACCAGATCCGCTGTCACGAGTCTGGCAGGGGCAACAGAGGAGTCTGTGCTCAGAGCTATGAAAAAACTCGCTGTCCGAGAAGAAAATACGATGGTGGCTAGATTTACATTACATAACATGACACAAGATCACGATGAACCAATACGTGCCTTCGGAGCTCGTATCAAAGGTCAGGCCAATGTGTGTAAGTTCGTGCTACAGTGACAGAATTGTAATACTGATGTTCTTTACACTGATGAGATCTTGCGAGATGTGTTAGCCAGAGGTGTGAATGACAGTGAGATACAGCTTGACCTATTGGGGAACTCTAACCAGGAAATGCCCCTTGAGGAGATGTTCAAATTCATTGAGGCTAAAGAAGCTGGCAAGCGCTCTGCTATCACACTTACTCACTCACAAGGTGCAGCCGCCACTCACAGTTCTTATAAAAGGAATAAAATGCAAGTTAGTGCTGCCCCACCCACACGGGAAGGCAGTCTAGACACAAATTCACCAGGCGACTGTTCCCACTGTGGTAGGAAAGGTCATGGCAAAAAAGCTTCACCCCACGTAAGGAAAAAGATGTGCCCGGCATTTAATCAAACCTGTCGCAGGTGTAACAAGCTACATCACTTTGCAGTTATGTGTCGCGGTACGTCCAGCGGCTTCAATGTAGCTTCCGCGGATGAAGAGGGAAGCGTTTTCCAGACCCTCTGCAGCATCCCATCCATCATCTCTGAAGACACGGGACAACCCCAAGGTACCAGTAGCACCCTTATCTCCAATGTCAGCCAGGACGACAAACAAGCTATCGGTCGTCCATTGACACTGGGCCATCACCTGTGTAACCGGATTTCGGACTGCTGGGGACGACAAGCATCACGTGCACAACCAATCATCAAGTTATCCGTGTCTGCAGTAGAAGCGGACTACAGAGATCTGGGATTTCCATTGAAGGCCACCACACATACCAGGAACCTCCCAGTAATGGCTGACACGGGCTGCAAATGCTGTCTTGCCAGCATGGTGATGATTCGTCGCCTTGGCCTCTACAAAAAGGACCTCATCCCAGTCTCCATGAGAATGCATGCAGCTAACAACGAAGGTATAAACATCCTTGGCGCAGCAATCCTCCGCTTCGCTGGAACGGACCGACAAGGGAAACCAATAGACACTAGACAGGTGGTCTACATCACGGATGATTCCGACAGGATCTTCCTCAGCCGCGAAGCATGTGTAGCCCTTGGCATGATCACAAACAACTTCCCGACAGTAGGGGAAGCCATGTCATCCACCCTATCCCAAACTGCAGATTCATCCACAAAAGGATCACTACCATGCTCTTGCCCACGCCGTCAATTACCGCCACCAATGCCAGACACATTGCCCTTTCCACCCACAGCTGATAATGTTCCCAAACTAAAGCAGTGGATGATTAACTACTACAGTAGCAGCACATTCAACACATGTGAACACCAACCACTAAAGATGATGAACGGTCCACCCATGAAATTGATGGTCAATCCAGACGCAGAGCCCACCGCATGCCACAAAGCAATCCCAGTCCCCATTCACTGGCGTGAGAAAGTCAAAGCTGCCTAGACCAAGACGTAAGGCTTGGCGTCATCGAACCAGTCCCCATTGGCGACCCTGTTACTTGGTGTCACCGCATGATTGTATGTGCAAAGAAAAATGGTGAACCAAGACGCACAGTGGATTTTCAGGCTCTTAATGCCCATGCAAAAAGGGAAACTCATCATACCCAAAGCCCATTCCACCAAGCCCGTTCAGTGCCAGCGCAAAAGAAGAAATCAGTGCTTGATGCCTGGAATGGGTATCATAGTGTCCCTCTACATGTGGATGACCGACACTACACAACATTTATCACACCTTGGGGACGGTATCGCTACTGTGTTGCACCACAAGGATACATTGCATCAGGCGATGGCTATAGCCGACGCTATGACCAAATAATCGCGGACTCCACGTTATCATACACTACATACACTAAGTGCATAGATGATACTCTAATCTGGTCGGATACCATCGAAAGCAGTTTCTTCCAAGTTACAGAATGGCTCAACATGTGCGGTCACCATGGCGTCACACTTAACCCAGAGAAATTCGTGTTTGCACAAGACACTGTTGAGTTTGCAGGGTTCGAAATTACACATGACACAGTTCAACCCTGCGGTGCATACCTACAAGCTATACGAGAGTTCCCTACGCCCCGCAACATTACTGACGTACGTGCCTGGTTTGGTGTGGTGAATCAGGTCAGCTATGCATTTAGTATGGCAGATAGAAT
This sequence comes from Paralithodes platypus, assembly GCA_032716605.1. Taxonomy (NCBI): domain Eukaryota; kingdom Metazoa; phylum Arthropoda; class Malacostraca; order Decapoda; family Lithodidae; genus Paralithodes; species Paralithodes platypus. Next base: position 42,181,374 of record CM064498.1, on the reverse strand, counting down.
GTTGCCGTTTCGTGAACTACTGAAACCCTCAACACCCTTCCGATGGGATGAAGACCTGGATACGCTGTTTGATGAGTCGAAAGCCGCCATCGTGAGTGACATCAAGGAGGGCGTGAGGATTTTTGACAAGAACAAACCAACTTGTCTGGCAACGGACTGGTCTAAAGCAGGAATCGGATTTTGGCTCTTCCAGAAACACTGCCACTGCCCAGGGCAAGAGCCTTTCTGCTGCAAAAGTGGCTGGAGAACCACCCTCATTGGCAGCCGCTTCACCCACCCAGCAGAATCCAGATATGCACCAATAGAGGGGGAAGCCCTGGCTGTCGCAGATGCCCTGGACAAAGCTCGATTTTTCGTACTGGGCTGCGAGAAGCTAACCATTGCAGTTGACCACAAACCCTTGCTAAAAGTTTTTGGTGATCGATCTCTAGAGGACATTCCCAACGCACGGCTCCATAACCTTAAAGAAAAAACGTTGAGGTACAGGTTCCGGATGTTCCACATCCCTGGGGTAAAAAACAAATTAGCAGATTCAGTGTCAAGACACCCCAGTGGTCCTCAGGTGCCGGACAAATTGCAACTCGGTGACGACATTGCATCCATCGAAGTCACCGCACCAATGATTGAACCTTCATTCCTAGCCGGCATACGGGCAGTGGCCGCAGTGGGCACCAGTTATAATAGTGATATTGATGATGGCCTCCACCAGACAGCAGTCCTTGCCTTACAGTGTGTGGCTATCACATGGGAGAAAGTCCGTGAAGCAACTGCAAGTGATGAAACCATGAATGAGCTTTTACAACTGATTGAGCAAGGCTTTCCCCCCTTCCGCCATGAGCTACCGGTAAATCTGCATGAATACCACCAGTTTCGTAATGACCTGTACACGGTGGATGGTGTTGTTATCTACAAGGAACGAGTCGTCATACCCCCTCGCCTGCGCAACACAGTACTCCAGACTCTACACTCTGCCCACCAAGGAGTCACATCAATGATGTCAAGGGCAGAATCATCCGTCTTCTGGCCAGGTATCACCCCTGCCATCAAAGATGTCCGTGCGAAATGCAACCATTGCAACAGAATGTCACCTTCCCAGCCAAGTGCACCCCTGATGCCAACCACTACTCCTCTGTATCCCTTCCAGTGCATATGCGCCGACTACTTCCAATACAATGGACGCAGCTACCTTATCATCGTTGACCGCTATTCGAACTGGCCCATAATCGAAGCTACAGGTGGCCACGAGGGGCTAATAAACTGCCTGCGACATACTTTTGTGACCTTTGGAATTCCAGACGAGTTGGCAAGCGATGGAGGACCTGAGTTCACTGCAGCATCTACGAAGGCATTCCTACTAAACTGGGGTGTCCACCATCGCCTCAGTTCCGTTGCCTTTCCCCACTCCAACTGCAGGGCAGAAGTGGGCGTAAAAACTGTCAAGCGTCTTATCACTAGCAATACGGGACCACGTGGTGAACTGGACACAGATGCCTTGCAGCGTGCCATCCTGCAATACCGCAACACCCCGGACCCTGAGACGAAGATATCGCCCGCTATGTGCATCTTTGGTCGGCCAATAAAGGACTTTATCCCCATATTGCCTGGGCGATACAGACCTCACACCAATTGGCGAGAGACAATGGAACAAAGGGAAGAGGCACTCAGAAATCGACATATGAAAATGGCTGAGAGATGGACCGAGCACACCAAACGCCTACCCCCTCTCAAAGTTGGTAATCATGTACGCATACAGAATCAGACAGGCCCACACCCAAACCGATGGGACAAGACAGGGGTTGTGGTTGAAGTACGACAGTTCGACCAATACGTTGTTCGTGTGGATGGCTCAGGACGCGTTACACTCAGAAACAGGAAATTCCTTCGCCTATATGAACCAGTGGTTCCACCAAGACAGCGACTACGGAAGATTGAAGAGGACATACGTTTTGGTTCACCCCGCCCCGGGTCATCACCGTCAACTATCACCGGTCCACACAGCACCCCGACGAGCAGGATCAATCAGACTCTACAGCCCCCACCAGCAGCAGTGGTGACTCCCTCTCCGCAGCCTTATACGGGTCGCCCTCCAACAATAGCTGTGCCCCTTGGCTACACCCAACCTACAGAACAGCAGCAAAACACACCGCTAACCCCCAGCGACGCTGCTCCAACTGCTTATCAAACCCCGTCACAGGAAGCACCCAGGATGGTAGATGTAGATGACCATACTCAGCAGCAATCATCGACCCCAGCCAAGCCCCAGAGAACCCGCCGTCCCCCCACATGGCATAAGGATTATATCATGTGAACTTGTAACTCTTTGTCAGTCTTTATTCAGGGCCTAAAAACTTGGGGGAGGTAGAGCATATTGATATAATACTCCCTATACCGTTTTGCGTTACCCATCAGGGAGAGCGCGTGGAGTGTAAGCGACGTCAACATAGCCGTCTCAGTCCCGCGCTATTAGTCTTACAAGCAGGTACATTAACCTCTGAAGTGCGCATGGGGGTAATTGGAAACGTCCCCCTGTGCTGACGTATTTGAGGTGTTTCCGTCACTAAAATATTCATTGTGCCATTAATAGCATTAATACTTATCCATATGTGCCTATTATGGGTTGATTATAAAGGTATTAACCTGAAACAACAATAAAACGAGTGAAAACAGCGTTTGGATGGTCAAAATCGGAGATATAGCCCGCGAGTTGTATAATGTATGGGTGAGGCAATCTGCTTTCCCGCCAATTTCCCCCAAGGCCACTGAGACACAGTCGATCGATACTCTCTCTCTCTCTCTTGCACTCGCTTGCTATCAGTGATGACCACACCCTCCAATCGGATTTCTAATGTTAGCACGAAAATATACCTCAGAATAAGGGAATAACAGGGAAAATAGGTGATAACTGAAGGAGAGGAGGAAAGTGGGGAAGGAGGGGAGGTAGAGGACTGAGATTTTGCATGGCCCAGGGGCCAAAAAAAAAAAATAATTTTTTTTTTTTTTTTCGATGTCAAAAGTTGATTTTTTTTTCTCTGACTCTTAAGAGTCTCCCCGCAGTGCGCCGGGGGAACTCTTAAGAGTCTCCCTGCAGCTCCCGGGTTAATGGAGACATAATAAGGATGTTTATTGTCATATTAGGTCATATTACGGTTACTGTATGTTATCGGCATTATCTAATGAATGTATTCTGTTGTTTCAGTTGTCAGCATTGTCTTTATGGAATAAACCTGATGAGCATGACAAATGGTTTCAATACCTATTTAATATGTTTATTCGTCTTGTGGAGTGTTTCTCTTTACACACCAAGCTCCCGTGACCTGTGATATTGTTTGTCACACTGAACACACAATGAGACATCTTTTAAGCTAATGGTTTAGGTTTAGTCTCTTAAGTTCTCCCTCTCTATCTCTCCCTCCCCCTCTCTCTCTCCCTCTCTGTAATAAGGGGGTTAGGAGGAAAGGAAAGGAGCTAGAGGGTGAAACACTCTCTCTCTCTCTCTCGGCTAAAGAGTGTAGACAGAAACCGATTTAGGAGTACAATATCCAGTAACTTAAAACCAAGTCAACAGTGTGCTGAAGTTGTTAAGAAGGCAAACAAAATTATAGGTTTCATAGGTAGATCATTTGAACATAAATACAAAAACATTATCCTCACCCTTTACAATTTTTTAGTCCGCCCACTTTTGGAATACTGCGTTCAGTTCTGGCACCCTTAATATAAAAAGATATAGACAAATTGGAACGAGTTCAACGTAGAGTTACCAAGATGATACCCTGTCTTCGGAACAAACCATACGAGGAACGTCTTAAAGAACTAAATTTATATCCATTAACCCGGGAACTGCGGGAAGACTCTTAAGAGTTCCCCCGGCGGACTGCGAAAAAAACTCTTAAGGGTCAGAGAAAAAAAAAAATTCAACTTTAAACATATTTTTTTTTTTTTTTTTTTTTGGGGGGGGGGGGCCCCTGGGCCATGCAAAATATCACTCCTCTACCTCCCCTACTTCCCCACTTTTCTCCCCTCCTTCAGTTATCACCTATTTTCCCTGTTATTTCCTTATTCTGAGGTATATTTTCGTGCTAACATTAGCGAGTTGCAAGCAGGGCATTGTCATTCTGTTAGCAAGCGAGTGCAAGAGAGAGAGAGAGAGTATCGATCGACTGTGTCTCAGTGGCCTTGGGGGAAATTGGCGGGAAAGCAGGTTGCCTCACCCACACATTATATAACTCGCGGCCTGTATCTCCGATTTTGACCATCCAAACGCTGTTTTCACTCGTTTTATTGTTGTTTCAGGTTAATACCTTTATAATCAACCCATAATAGGCGCGTATGAATAAGTATTAATGCTATTTATGGTAAAATGAATATTTTAGTGATAGAAACAGCTCAAATACGTCAACACAGGGGGACATTTCTAATTACCCCCATGCGTACTTCTTAGGTTAACCAAGCGCAGATTGAGAAGTGACCTTATACAAGTTTTCAAGATCATTAAAGGCATCGACAACATGAACTGTAGTCAATATTTTACGATTGGCCAATCAAACTACACGTGGGGAAATGGCTGCAAAATCATTGATAAATCATTCAACTCTAATTAATCCAAGAATTTCTTCTTCAATCAAGTCGTCAACTTGTGGAATGGGCTTCCCCTTCAAAGTTCGCCTAGACAAGCACCTTGCCCTGAGCCCAAGGTTGACTGCATTTGTAATTGAATAAATAATTTATTTAGTAGTGTTCGTTCAATAACCTAATATATCTGTATATCATTTCCCCTGCCATGGACTAAGCCCCAGGGCAGAATTTCCTTCTCACATCTTTCCCACATTCTCTCCGAAATACTGTTGCAACACTTGGAACAGCTGTTTTGGAGGGCAACTTGGGCAAGTAACCTCGAGGGGTCGCATGACCTGTTGTTGCTTGTTTTCCTTTGTACTTCTTTGTACTCTCTCTCTTATTCTATGGAGGGTGAGGAGAAAGCATTTTGCTCTCCTATATTTGTCTTCCCCTTTCCTTTATTTGGGGTTTGTAATCTCTGCTAGAATTACGGCCTGACCACTTCAATGGGAATGTAATATTTGTGTGGTCAGTATATTTCCGTGCGTCCAGACATTTTCACTCAGTCTAACGTTAAAATGCCCCAGAACAAGAAGCCCACCACAGAAGCCACGAGCGAACACCACACAGAAACACCCGGAAGAAAGGTCCACAGAACGAAAGGACCAGCTGACCGAGCCCGCCATTCCAGACAGGCCCAAGCCCGCAGGGCTAAACAGCTCCAGGACACACCCATTTACCTTTTCTAAACCGACCATTTTCCACACCTCACGTACACTAACCCCCTCGTGTCCTACACTTATTAACTACAAAGATGATGAACAGGAATATACATTCATATTAAAAACACCCATGCCTGTCCCGACGTTGAGCCAATGCCAACACATCAGACAGCCATAATTATATCTATGTATGTTCTTGCATCCGAGAAGTAGATGTTATATATCTTAGAAGTTAAAACACCCACGCTGTCCCTAGACCCCGTATATCATTTTCCATGACTAGTATAGATATGTGTAACCCGTGCTCAGTCGCCCCTTGCATTGTTCCTCTAGTAACTAAGTCTATAATATTAACTGCCACCAGCATTGATACGACATAGCGGCACTGTCCTTGCTACAAAGATGATGAACAGGAATATACATTCATATTAAAAACACCCATGCCTGTCCCGACGTTGAGCCAATGCCAACACATCAGACAGCCATAATTATATCTATGTATGTTCTTGCATCCGAGAAGTAGATGTTATATATCTTAGAAGTTCAAACACCCACGCTTGTCCCTAGACCTCTTATATCATTTTCCATGACGAGTATAGATATGTGTAACCCGTGCTCAGTCACCCCTTGCATTTTTCCTCTAGTAACTAAGTCTATAATATTAACTGCCACCAGCATTGATGCGACATAGCGGCAGTGTCCTTGTGTCGTATTATGCCCAGTACAGATCAACCAGGTTTCATCACCTTATTAGGACAACGACTATAATGTCATCGTTCATCGATGTATGCAATCCTTTAGGTTAAGTATTTTATCCGCCATTGTGTTCACCTTTTTCCATTTACTTTCCACAATTGTCATACGTCTTCCCCTTGCCTCCTTCGTATCCACAGTCCACACTACGCCAATTTACTTCGTGTCTTACACCTCTTACCCCAACCAGAGATTATATAAGATAACCTGGTTATCAGTATCTGTCATAAGTACCCCGAAACAATAACTAAGTACCCCTACGAACTGCCGCTGTTGTTGATATTATATTTAATAGAAAACGCAGTTCCCAGGGCCAACTAATAGTATCCATAACCCTCGGACTGATCACATAACTCTATCTTTTTCAGACTCCTATACCACCCCATAGTTGCATTCCCCGGTAGCATTTGGCTAACGTATTCTACTGCCTTTTCAAACTTCCATATCAATTGTAGCCTAATGCCACCCCCACGCCCAGGGACCTTAGGGGCAAAATTTCCCTGTAGCCCTTGAACTCTCCCCCCCCCCTCTCATTAAGACACCCACGCTTCTCGACTCTTGTCCGACCTAGCCTCTCTCTCATACCTCTTGAAGATCCTTGAATTGTCCGTTACTAACGCTCTCCAATCTTTTATATATATATTCCTATCCAGCCTACCTTCACTTAGTAGGCCAGAACAACATTAGAACTTTACTAGCCCCTTGCATGCCATCTATTCTCTTACAACACATTCACAACCCTGCACCCAATGGTCGTCGGTGCGAGGCTAGCCGCCCCGCCAGTAACTAACTTCTATTGCCATACTTCCAGATAAATGTGGCAGAGTTAGCAACCCAGTCTCCACCATATCCAGCAAACCCTACAATTAACAACCAGCCGAGTAAAACCAGCTAGCTAAGGCACCTTCGGTTTTGGTATTAAAGACACTCACATCTGTCTCATACACAGAGGGTTATTACAAACACTGGTGATATGGCAAGCCCCTAGCCACAGCCGCCGGACGACTATATCAGAGAGAGGGCGCCCAGCTCCCCCTTTTTGCCCACCCGAGGAGGGAGACCCCCACCCCCGCGGAGGTATACCTGGCCCCTGTTTTGACTTTCGAGTCATTGCCAGGTAGCACAGGAATTCTTCCTATCAATGAACTAACCATGAATGACTAACACCTTTACTAACCTCTATTACCTCACAATAAACCATTTACTTTTCTTGCATGCTCTGATCACTAAATTAGCACCTCAGCTATACCATAGAATGAAGATTGAACAATCTAGAGAGACGCTTCTATCACAGCTGTCCCCATCCTCCTCGCAAAGTAGATCCAGTCTCTCTCCCCTAAATACGTCCAGTATAGCCAAAATAGTACCTCTTACTAAGGCTCAGTTATATGAAAATATAAAGGCTTCCTATCGTCCTGTGCCACAACAGTAAATACCATCTTACCTAGTCCCCATATCTATTGAGAGCTCAATTAAGTCCATAAGACTCGAGATCCCTACTGTCTACAGGGTCCAGAACCGAGCCTATAAATCTAACTCCCGCCCCCAGTCAAATCAGTTGAAAGCTAGACACCAACCAGTGGTCACTACCCTGCAGTTACCTCTAGCTCTGCCCTTGTGTTGTTCCGGAGTTGAGAGATTCCAGATCCGGCAGACTCCGTGGCAGAGAAGACTGATAGAAAGCATCTGTCCATGTACAAGTCCTAACGTGCACCTTATAACCTTCACACAAATTCGTGGGTATATAAGTGTGTAGCCAGCAACGATCATCAAGAGATCCGACTTGAGAACTTCCTACATTTTGGACCATCTGGACGGCCGAGGAACCAGTCGTTAGCCCCCAACATCACCGGAAGCAAGATAACCAGGACCAGATCTACCCATACTATTCAAGATTCATGTTACTAGTACTAAGTGTTATAGTACTAGCTTGATACTCACCTATTAACTTTCTATAAAGTGGCTAAGACCTTGCCCAGTGTAATTCATATTTAACCATTCCATTTGGGACGTACTAAGCGATCAGTGTTTTTTAATTAACAGGCGACCTTGACTCTCGTAATTACCTTATTCAGATATTAAAACTCTAGTGATATCTAACGTTCGCCCACTGATTTGTGTTCTACATATTTCTGCCTTAAGAATATCCAACTTAGTTCAGTACCCCCATGAGGTTACTAGAGATTTCCGTGTTCTATAATATACGCGTATCTAATCCTAACTGTGAGTTGCTACGTGGGCACACGACCAGCCAGCAAGAGGTAAAATCAGTGACATTGAATTATACGAATATATTGAGGTCTTCCAGTAAAATATAAACTTGCTAATTAAACCCGTGATCAGAAGAATATACCTGAACGTTGGAAGTGGGAGACTAGGCTCCATCCAGATCCGCAAATGCTAGCAGTTCCCTTCTATCATTCGTTTTGTGCGAATATAACTATCTTTCTATGCTCTTTATTTCTTTATTTCAATAAACGTGAACTTGTGTCGTGTTACCGTGTGTTTATTTTGTGTTCTCTATTCCTCATACCTTGTATTGTGCATGCAGCCTTCTATACCCAGTCATTCAGAACTCACATTACCCAAGTTAAACCTGTAGAAAAACAGGGCATAACAGCTAACCCACTGTACTACCACGGACGTACAAAAGTATAGCAACCTTAGTCCGATTTTTAAGAACCAGGTGATAGTCTCGTGGTGTTATCACGTGATGAGTTTATTGGACTTACCATCTCCGACTATTTTACGCTATACCTGACGTCAACTCGGGTTTAGTATTATTGTGGGTGCGGGACATTTTCGAGGGCATTACATTACATCCTTCTTTAACTGGGCTAGTCCCTAGCCTATTTTAAGGTCGTAAGGTATCGTAGATGTATTACCTCAGCAATCTCAATATTGTTGGTATAGGGTTCGCGTGACGGGTGCTCCACGTAGCTACCTGGTCACGTTCCCTAGCTGCCACCAATGAAATGCTGGGTGTGAAGGGAATTTCATGGTCTCCTGAAATATCCCCAGGCTACCTTTAGGATCAACCTTTCCTGGTACCTGGCGCAGGGTACGAACCTCTGAAGGGAATTTAACCCTCCTAAAAACCCACAGGTTTTGAGATGCCTTGGGTGGGGTTCGAACCCTGGTTAGTGACCCAACCATCACCACCAGGCCCGCGCGCTAACCCACTGTACTACCACAGACGTACAAAAGTATAGCAACCTTAGTCCGATTTTTAAGAACCAGGTGATAGTCTCGTGGTGTTATCACGTGATGAGTTTATTGGACTTACCATCTCCGACTATTTTACGCTATACCTGACGTCAACTCGGGTTATTATTATTGTGGGTGCGGGACATTTTCGAGGGCATTACAAACGTATCCTTGCATTTTGGTTCTCTTTCACTCTTTCAACTTTGGGGGAGACACTTGTTATCGGCAGCTTTGCCTTTTGTCTCCTTCATACACATAGAACAAAATATCGTAAATATCTACAACATACAACCTCTCACGTTTACACACCCATTCGTCACTCTCACACACACACACACGCACTCTCTCTCTCTCTCAAGTCCACAATATATTTATACGACACAATACTTTACAATAAGCATATACCTTACACACGCCTCTGTAGGGCGTTTCATGTGAGCTACCAGAATATTTATGGGGCATTTTTCCTTATAATGGTTCTTAACCCGGGAGCTGCGGGGAGACTCTTAAGAGTTCCCCCGGCGCACTGCGGGGAGACTCTTAAGAGTCAGAGAAAAAAAAAATCAACTTTTGACATCGGAAAAAAAAAAAAAAAAAAAAATTTTTTTTTTTATTTGGCCCCTGGGCCATGCAAAATCTCAGTCCTCTACCTCCCCTCCTTCCCCACTTTCCTCCTCTCCTTCAGTTATCACCTATTTTCCCTGTTATTCCCTTATTCTGAGGTATATTTTCGTGCTAACATTAGAAATCCGATTGGAGGGTGTGGTCATCACTGATAGCAAGCGAGTGCAAGAGAGAGAGAGAGAGAGTATCGATCGACTGTGTCTCAGTGGCCTTGGGGGAAATTGGCGGGAAAGCAGATTGCCTCACCCATACATTATACAACTCGCGGGCTATATCTCCGATTTTGACCATCCAAACGCTGTTTTCACTCGTTTTATTGTTGTTTCAGGTTAATACCTTTATAATCAACCCATAATAGGCGCATATGGATAAGTATTAATGCTATTAATGGCACAATGAATATTTTAGTGACGGAAACACCTCAAATACGTCAGCACAGGGGGACGTTTCCAATTACCCCCATGCGCACTTCAGAGGTTAACCTTAAGGAGCTAGTCACTAGTGGCCGTTTTTTTGGTCTATTAATTCATTTATGTTTTAGTTTCCTCGCTAGACCTCCATCAAGCTAGAAAAACGCTCCCTAGGATAAATTTGCACATTTTTCAGTAGAAAATGTCACGGCCGTAGGCCAGTTACTCTTAAAATTACAGGCTTGCTATGATCGCTCGCCAGGAAAAAATCGACACCTAAATGGCACGAAATGTCATACAATTGACAACGAAATGGGGCGAAAGGTCTAAAAATTGCCAAATTAATGGAAAGAACATCTTAAAATCTCAAAACTGATATACTAAACATGAGAGAGAAGGTGGTCCAGAAAAAGCGACTACCTCCTTAAGTTTGATGCCGGATTATGCTGCAGCACAAACAAGTACAGTCACGGGCAAAAGTCGTGTCCTACCTTCATATATATGACCACTTCCAAGTTTCAGGCTATAAGGAAGCTGGAGCCACACACATTGATATAAAACAGAAATGCAATAACAAATGTAGATTGCTGATTGATAAAGAATATGATTAATATGGTTTTGTGTATCTATAAAATTAATGTACTACGACCATATTTTAGATGGTAATTCTGCTAAAGATTGATGTCTATATCTCTAACTTAATTCCTTATAGCCTGAAATACGCAAGTGTTCAAGTTCAACTCTGGTTATCTAACTAGTTATACATGCGACAATATCCTTGCCATACATTACCAAAAACCTGTATATTCAAGGTTTATTTAATGTGGTTCATCAATATATTTTAGTATAAACCAACAGAGAAAAATATATCTTTGGCCTTGGCAGTATACAAATTATTATAAAGACTCATGGGACCATATGCTAGAAGGAGTCTTGAAAAGAATAAAACTCCACATTGTTCATAGGTGTCACTTTAGCTTATTAGACTTTGCACAAAACATATCCAGGCTCTAAGTTAGCTATAATATCAGATAATGTATAAAGGATGGCTCCATCGGTAACAGCGACTTTTATGTTATATATGGTTATGTTATGGTAAAACAAACAGACTATAGTTTACCTAGCCTTGTCCCCGGTGAAGGGCAGAACAATATTCATATAGCAGAGGTCGCTTATTCTCCGGTGTCTATGTGAGGAGGAGGAGCAGGGGAGGCTGGACAAGGTCAACAGTAGTCTATAGGGAGAATAATGCCAATGTCTTAACTATCGGTTCCATAATGCATACTTTTAATCTAGGATACATTCGTTTAGTATTGTCAAAATAAAATGAAGATTACGCCACCTCACTGAAAAACTGAAAGTACGAGAGGGAGTTTAACCCCTTCTTTACCGACGATGTCTATTTATCCTATTCTGGCAACTACTAGACGATTTTATTCAGCTTTGGAAGCACGTATATACTGTATACCCTAAACAAGTCTACAAATGGTTTCAATTAACCCTTTTTGCTACCGTATAATTATCATTCCTAATAGCTTCATACAATCTTCTAAATGTAGCTAAAATTAAATAGAAAAAGACGTCGCCGGTACAGAAGGGGTTAATGGTCACACGGGCACCTGTATCCGATAGGCTAATCTGTATTAGAGTCTAGTATTCGCACTAATTTAGTTGTCTATTATATTCAGGGGTATGGTGGCCATCTCAACGGACCCCCTTTTTTTCCCTTTACATCCATTTTAAACCACTATATAACTAAACGGGTATTAGAGAACATAATTCACCACACATAACAAAGCCCAAAATTAGGTTAGGATTGTTAATATTTGTTAAGTTGCGCTATGAAGGTTACATTATTATTAGGTTATATGCTACATGTTCGTGGACTATTTTGAGATGTGAGGTAACGAAAACTCTGTCGTCTAAAAAAAATGGTGTTAACACTCCTCATAGACGGTCTTGGACAAGGTTACACACGCAAATGTGAACCAAGACATGCACAGAGAGAAAGAGAGAGATATTGAGAGTTGGGGGGAGGAAAGGAAGACAAAAATAATACAGGAAAGGAAAGGACGGAATGAAGGATGAAGGTAAGTAGGAGGGGAAAAGTGTCAACAGGAAAACAAGGAAAAATGGGAGGAGAAAATAAGGTACTAGAATTGTAATACCCTGTACCTGCAAAAATCATGCAACCACAAAACTACCCGAGTTGACGTCTGAGATAGCATAAAATAGACGTTGGTGGCGAAGTCTAAGAAACCCACCACGTGAATCACCACGAGACTATCACCTGGTTCTTTCAAGGAGAACTAATGTTGCTATCCTATTGTAGTACGTCCGTGGTATAGGTAGCGCCAACGAACTTGACAATAATCTTGATCCCTGACCTCTCTATAACTCAAAAGGACCTAGAGCAAACTGCTTGTAAATATCCACACCTATTTCCTGGTGGACTCTTTCCAAATGATAGAAATGTCAGCCCGATTGTGTTAATTCGTTTAGAGTTACAAAAAGTTAAGGGGTCAAGATTATTGTCAAGATCGTTGGCGCTACCTATAGTACATTGGGTTAGCGTGCAAGTCTAGTAAAACCTACTGAGGTCCCTACCCAGGGTTCGAACCCACACCAGCCACCAGTGTCATTACAGTGGCGGATCCAGGGGGGGGGGGGCCCTCCTTAATGACCAAAATTGCGCCCTTACATCTGATATATACTGCATTTTATCTGAAATACAATACATATAAAGTTATGGCGCCCCTCATGTATATATATCAGCCCCCCCCCCCACCCCCCCACCCCTTAAGCCTGAGCTGGATCCGCTCCTGGGCCACACCACCACTGGGCCTGGGGATTTTTCGGGAGGGCTAAATTCCCTTCACACCCAGCATTTCATGAATGTGAAGGGGAGAGGGAGGAAGGAAGGAAGGAAGGAACAAGGAAGTGAGGGAGCGAGGGTATAAAGAGGGTTGGGGAGGGAGGGTGGAAAAAGGGGAGATGGAGGGAGTAAGGGAAAGGAGTAAGAAAGGAGACGGAGGGTGAGAAAAGGGGAGAGGGAGGGAGGGAGGGAGGAAGGAGCAAGGAAGTGAGGGAGGGGAGAGAGCCTGAGGGGTGGAAAAGTATAGGGAGGGAGTATGACAAAGACTGAGTGAGATAGAAAAAGAGGAAGGGGGGGGGGGAAGACGGGAGAAGGGGCAGAGGTTTAAAGGCTGTGTTGCAGAGAAAGAGTAGTAAAAGGTGCACAATCAAGTCGTAAGGTGTGTGTGTGTGTGTTTGAGAGAGAGAGAGAGAGAGAGCGTATAAAAGTCCCCTGCTCATAAACCAAACCCACAAGACGAGCCTAAAAGATATCACCTGCTGCCACCAATCCGCCAAAGCGCTCTCAGCATATAATAATATCTCGTATTATATATTCCCTCTTCCAATGACCAGCACTCAACCCAAATTACTTTCCTATTAGCAGTTCCTCGTAACTGCCGTAGTAAACCAGCCGCAAGAGAGACAGGGTAATGAAGGGGTGACGTGACTAAAGCAAATCATAATACCGGAGGGGCGCCATTTTCCTCTGACCGTAATGTAGCCCGTTGTTAATTTCAATCCTCCCGCGGGGGTCGTAGTGGTGTTCTTGCGTATCAGGACATTTCGCTATCTGGCCACCGTCCTACCAAAACCGAAAACACGAATGTTATTGCAGAACTGATTTTCCGAACAAAACTGACCAAAATTAAGGTTATGTAATGTTTTCTAATATCCACAGGCTCCAAACTATATTATACCGTCATAATGAAAAGACGACAATTAAGATTGTTTTTTCTATTCACCTATTTTCGTTCATTTGACACCTGACCAAATTTATGACAGGTTAGGTTATGATTTGGTAGAATATATTCGGAAAGTTACGCTTTATTAAGGTTTTCGCATGAATGTTAATACTGGGTAACGATGTGGTGAGGTAGCGAAATGTCCAACATCCTTGGTGTTCTTGCTCGGGTAATTATTTACGGACAAAAAAGAAGGACACATGATAAATATGGCGATAATTACGGGCCAATTCCAGTTTGAATTTTCTGCTGTAATTGAACTTTGTTAGACTGGGAAATCCAAGAGTCCAGAAAAAGAAATAAGAATAATAATAACGTTGCGTTATATATGATATTATATCGAATCCAGTTGTTTTTGGTCAACTTTGACTTGAGGAATTGTGAGAATGCGCCTTTTTCTGCACTAAAGTAGGTATCACTTGATCGCTTTCTTTCGCATTTCCCCCCCACAACTCCAATCAAAGAGCTTTTATAAGAATGTTGTCCAATATATGAATCAACCTTCAGTCTAGTTGCTGATACTTAAGTAAGAGATCCCAGAAAGGTTGTTGGAAAATTGTTGGCCATCGAACATTGACGATTTTAAGCACTTGCGTGATACCACTTCAGCTATTATTCATAATTATCAGGGAATAGTGACGACATGACACGACTATAAGAAAGGTGAGACAGGCAATAATTGGATTACTTTAATGCCTCGAAGCAAGGAAGGGGACAGGAAGTAGTAAGGTGTGAGGAAGGGAGCTGTAGAATGTGATGAAGACGTCAGGGCTTGACCCAACATCCGTGAGATGCATCTTTCTGAGTTTCTTTGCAGTGTAGGACGGACAGGACAAACACGATAGTACATTTTTCATGTATTTGCATTTCTTCTCTGCACGAACATACAGTTATCATATTTGTATTATTATTATTATTATTATATATATATATATATATATATATTGTTTTTGTTTTGTAACTAGGATATATTTATGAACAATATAACACTAAACTCAAGGGGCCCTGCCATGTTTTCACGGTTAGAGGGAGCAGTATCTCTTATATACATAAGTTTATTGTCCAGGTTACCATTATAAAGATATCGGTACTAAGATTTTTCTATCTGGATTATGCATTACGCCATAAAGAACCAACTGAATAACTTTTTCCCCTAATCTCCAATGATCAGATAATGAATGATTGAATTATTACTAGGCTAGCCTAATCTTCAGGCACTATTGAAAGGGTGAATTATCATTTATATTTTAGCAGGTGGGCGAGGGGAGTGGTAGCATACAATTATAGAAACCCTCATACCAATCACAGACGTTTACATTTTAAGGCATGGAAGCTGATAACATAAGTTTCTGTAAGCAATCTCTCTCTCTCTCTCTACTTTCACATATACAAAAATCAGTATATTACATATGTATCCTGTCAATATCTCGCAAACAATATGAACACACTATATTGTTTGGCAAACACCGTCAACATTCTCACACCAAGGTCATGTTTATACTAAAGCTTCTAGTATTGGTAGAACATGGGATCCGAACCTTTGTTATCACCATCATCAGGATTGTCAACTCGGATTACCTTGTGTTTATGGCGCATCAACATGGAAACAAAAGACGATCAAGAAACATATGACTACAACTGCCCAAAAACTTATTGGAGAATTCGTTTGTTTTCTTCCAGGTATTGTCGTGTTTGTGTGGCTGATGCAGATGATCAATTTCCTCAAGACTGAAAAGTCAAATTTCACGCTGTTATGAAAAGCTTTTAGTGGCGCCATGAAGTCTGGGAGGAACAGGGAATAGGAGGAGCAGGGAATGAGAGTTAAGGATATATTATTTAAACATATTAATGATATTCTCGGCTTAGTATTTATAATACAAATTGGGGTGTCATAAATATTATTACTAGTAATGCATTATTTACATAAAATTCACTACAAATACCTCGATTTGACCTTTTGTGAATAATTCCAACTATCTATAAAATCCCCCAAACAAGAATTCACAATTGTATTTGCATAAAAGGGCCCTGGGAGTATAATATCAAAACAACTAACTGCTAATAACATAAGCAAACAAGACTTGTAAAGCACCGAAGGCTTCTGTCGAGCGCTGTTAATCACAACAATAGATTAAGGGGAGATGAGTAGTTTTTCTAGACGCCTTCTCCCTCATGTTTATCCCCATTAGTTTTCAGATTTTAAGATGTCTGCCTCATTAGTTTGTCTATTATAAACCTTTCGCCCCATTTATTTGTCAATATTAATTAGACCTTTCGTGCTATTTAGGTGTAAAAAAAATCCTGGCGAACGATAGTGAACCTGTAATTTTGGAAGAACACTTTGGCCGGGACATTTTTCTGCCGAAAAAATGTACAAATTAATCTACAAGGGGGATCTAATGGATGTTTTTTTAAGTTTGATGGAGGTCTAGGGAGGAAACTAGAAAAATAATGAATACATTAAAAAATCGACCAAAAGGTGAACCATCCCCACTCAAAGGACTTATTAAATGTTTTATATTATATAACAAATATTGGTCCGATATTACTATTGTCACCAGCGTCACAAGGGGTGTTGAAAAGAAACAAAAGTATTGTTTAAAATGAAGAGAAATCGATCATAACATGTATCAGTAACGTCTTAATTGGTTGTTGTTGTTCCCCAGGCTGTCTGGCCGAACAGCCCCAAGGTCTCGAGCAAGGCCAAGGCCATAAACGAGCGCCCCCACAAAATCCTCCCTGCTTACCACTAACAAAGCCCGGGTGACCGAAGCCACTCCAAGGCAGGGAGCTGAGGAAGGTGCGGAATCGCCCAGGAAACCAAAGCCCCACCCAAGGCCCTGTGCCCCTCAGCAATTATGAAGGGAAAGTTGAGGGGTAAGGGAAAAATGTGACGCTTTGGCTCCCAATCTGCCAACTTCTAGGTTGGCAGTAGGGAGGTCAATCCACGGAAAAGACGCCGCCACTTGAGATCTAGAAGATATATAAGTAAAAGGAACAGTCAGAGTAAGCTATGGGTATGGCAGAGATCGCTCAGTTCTCACTCGGATAGACCAGCCCATCACCACATGACTAGAACCCAATCCTCTCAGCATCAGCTAGGAAAGGCCCTAGAAAGCCGCCTTTGGCGGGGGGATAGCTCCCCTATTTAAACTCCTTTCGGGGTTGGGCACCCGCCCATGATATCTTAATTGGTTATAACATGTGCTTGAACAATAGACGCGAATATCAAGTATAAAATTACAAACCAAGGAATGTGTATCTATCTATCTATCTATCTACTCAGGCCCAGTCCCCACTGTTCATAGTTTTTTTTCTTTTTCCCGCTTTTCCGTGTTTTTTTTCGGTTTTTTTTTGGGGGGGGGGTATACTGGGGGGGGGGGGGGGATGTGTATACTGTACAGACCATATATTATTACAGTAACAGCACATAATGGCAGAGATAAGCTACCAGGCCACTCCTTACCTAATTATCGAGATCATTAATTACCAAGACCATTAATTAGACTTACACTTTATCGTCTCCCAATTAAAAGAGTATAGAGAACATGTACATTATATTTAAGGGGAGGCAGACCGTTTTTTCCGGACCTCCTTCTCCCTAATGTTTAGCCCCACTAGTTTTGATATTATAAGACGTTCGGCCCATTAGTTTGGCGATTTTAACACCTTTCGCCCTATTTCGTTGTTAATTTTAAGACCTTTCGTGCCATTTGGGTGTCGATTTTTTCCTGGCGAGCGATAGCGAGCCTGTAATTTTAAGAGGAACCGGCCTTCGGCCGGGAAATTTTTCTACCAACAAATGTACAAATTTATCTTGAAGGGGGTGTTTTTCTAAGCTTGATGGAGGTCTAGGGAGGAAACTAAACAAAATATGAATAAATGAATTAATAGACCAAACAAACGGCCAGTCTCCCCTTAAGGTCTATTATATACTTGTTTGCATGTTCGTCTGTTTTGTTATGTCTCCCCCCCTCTCCCCCTCTCTCTCTCTCTCTCTCTCTCTCTCTCTCTCACAACATATATACATACACACACATGGACAAATACATACAGAAATATAAACTCCCTCTCTCTCTCTCTCTCTCACAACATATATATATACACACACATACATGGACAAATACATACATAAATATAAACTCTCTCTCTCTCTCTCACAACATATATATATACACACACATGGACAAATACATACATAAATATAAACTCTCTCTCTCTCTCACACACACCATACATACATACATACACACACATGGACAAATACATACATAATATAAACTCTCTCTCTCTCTCTCACACCATACATACATACATACACATGGACAAATACATACATAAATATAAACTCTCTCTCTCTCTCTCTCTCTCACACCATACATACATACACACACATGGACAAATACATACATAAATATAAACTCTCTCTCTCTCTCTCTCACACCATACATACATACACACACATCTATCTATCTATCTATATGCTCAGGCCCAATCCCCATTTTGGGGGTAGCCGACTCAAGACAGAGCAAGAACAGGGAAAACACAAAAACAACATAAAACAAAAAATAAACACAGATAAAAAACACAAACTCTCACACATCCAGGTCACCCAGGAGAAGACCCAGAGACCAGGGTTACCAAGGTCGCTCCAGCACTCCCCCGGCCCCTGACCACCAGGAGAGGTTCCGATCTCGGCAGGCAGACATGCAGCGGAGCCAAAGCGACAAGCCCTCCCACCACACTTCCAGGCACACCCTTCATATTAATCGTCTCCCCGGGCCAGGCGCCTGATGGACTATTATCTAGTCCAACTTGCGCCCGACCCCTTACTCCAAATGACCACGTGTTCACTCAACTATTCACAAGCATTCTCCATTCACTCCTGTCCACCACCACTTCCCCTGCCTGATCTATAGTCATTCCTCTATCATCCAAAGCCTTTCTTACACAGTCTCTCCATCTCAATGGGGGTCTTCCTGCCCTTCTATCTCCCCTTGTACCTGACTCACATATTCTCTTTGTAAGCCTTTCATCTCCCATTCATTCAACATGACCATACCAGCTCAGCACCCTTCTGTCCACTCTGGCTGACAAATGTTCCTGCTGCCCCACTCTCCTACGTATCTCTTCATTTCTCAATCTGTCTCTTCGAGTAACTCCACACATTCCCCTCAAGCAGCTCATCTCCATCACATCCAGCCCTCTTTTCTCCTTTTTCTTCAGAGCCCATGTCTCAGCCCCATACATCACTGTTGGCACAACAATTCCTTGATACAGTGCACTTTTTACTTTCACTCCGAGATTTCTCGTCTTACACATACTTCCCATTGCTCCGAAAACCTTCCTTCCTTCACACACTCTCTGTTTTCCCTCCAATCCTGCTTATTGTCCTCCTAGATATTTTAAAAACACTCTACTTGTTCCAATATTTCCCCATCCAGCCTCACATCTAGATTCACCCTATGCTCTACCCTATTACACACCATTACTTTACTTTTATTGACGTTCACCTTCAGTTTCCTCCTTCCACAAACCACACCAAAACTCTTTGACTACCCGCTGCAGTTTCTCATTAGAATCCGCCTCCAATGCTGTGTCATCAGCGAACAGCAACTGATTCAACTCCCAATCTCTACCATTCTTTCCTACTAAACCCAATCCTCTTCCCATAGTTCTCCTTTTCACCTCCCTCACCACACCATCCATAAACATATTAAACAGCCATGGTGACATTACACAACCCTGTCGCAAACCTACCTTTACCTCAAACCATTCACTCAACTCACCATTTCCTACTCTCACACATGCTCTGCTCCCTTCATAAAAACTCTTAAATGCTTCTAACAAATTTCCTCCAATTTCATAAATCCTTAACACCTTCCACATTGCTTCATGGTCCACACGATCATATGCTTTTTCCAAGTCCATTAAAAGCCCAAAATATCTCCTTATGCTTCTCTAAATACTTCTCGCATAACTGTCTTACTGCAAACATCTGATCCACGCACCCTCTTCCCCTCCTAAAACCGCACTGTTCTTCTCCTATTGCAACTTCCGTACACTTTATTATCCTCTCTATCAACACCCTGCCATACAGCTTTCCAACCACTGACAATAAACTAATACCTCTATAACTTGAACACTCCTGCCGATCTCCCTTCCCCTTGTACAACGGCACAATACATGCACTCTTCCAGTCTATTGGTACCATTGACACAGCAAAGCACACATTGAAAATTCTCACCAACCAATCTATTATCACATCTCCACACACACATACATGGACAAATACATATAGAAATATAAACTCTCTCTCTCTCTCTCACACACCATACATACATACATACAGAAATATAAACTCTCTCTCTCTCTCTCACACACACCATACATACATACATACACACGCACACATGGACAAATACATAAATAAATATAACGAATTTACAATTCAGTTAGTTAACCAGACAATTGAGGGATACGTTTTGTATCGCCGCCTTCAATATACGGCGATCTAAAAAGATACTTCGGGAGAAGTTAGATCTCGTATATTTGTCAGGCTTCCCAGTTTTTGATCTACGAGATAATTTGGGGGCCGGCGTCTTTTTTAGTTTTTTTTTTTTCCAAAATTGAATCTTGAAACAAACACCACCGGAAAGACTTAATCACTTATAAACGCCATGCTGGTCTTTATATATTATGTCAGAGGGTATTCATAAATCTTTTGGACAAATTAAGATATTCTGAAATCTTTTACTTAGGAAACCCCACCGCGTAGCGAGCTGTAGTCGTTGAGTATTACGTCTCGTTACCCGGCGGGTTATTTAACACTTGTGTGCGAACATGATTGGGTTAACCTTATGAGCATTAATTCCTGGAAAGGTCTTTTTTTCCAGAGCCTGGGTCCCGGCAGGTCTATGCAGAACCTGGAGTAAGTATCCCACCAGTCTCTGTCATGGCTACCTTTGCCCCGGTTTTTTGCCTTTATGCATTTCGCCC